>CM036088.1:6379351-6503087 GCA_020631695.1 Trichoderma cornu-damae
CTATATTATTTTTATATTTAATAATAGCCTTATAGCTATCTTACAAGAGGCTGATAGCTATATACTACTTATTATATCTTATGCCTTTTTACTCTCCTTTACAACCCCTGTTTCTAATAGTAAGGTAGGCTTTATTTAACTTAACTAAAGTATATATTTATACCTTTATATATATTATAAAATTATAAAAAATATAAATTATAAAGCTTACTTAACCTTAAAGATTTTTTTATTATTAAAGACATTATTTATTATTTAAGTAATTTTTTTATTACTTTATATAAATAAAGGATTTATTTAAAGACTTTTTAAAAATAATATTAAAAAAAAGTATATTATAAACTTAAGCTTTACTTAAGCTTTATATAACTTAAGCTTTAAAAAGGCTTAGCCTTTACTTAAGGTATTATTAACTTAAGCTTTATAAAAGCCTTGCCTTTTTTTAAGGTATACTTAATCTATAGGTATATAATTAATTATAAAAAAATATAAAGATATATAAACTCTTTTTTCTTTAAGTATATAAATTTATATATAAATACTTATTTATAATTATTATAAGGCTAGTTTATTATAGTTTAATATATTAAAAATATTATTAAATAATAAAATAAATATTAAAATAAAACTTTTTATAATAATTTCATTATTTAATAGTTTAATTTTATTTTTAAAAGAATTTTATTAATTTTATTTCTTATTATTTTATATAGTTAAAGTTATAGTATTTTTTGGATTTTTTATAAGTACTTTATGGGGTGCCCCCCGAGCAAAATTGGGGTGCAATACTTAAAATCTTTTACCTTTTGTTAAGATTCACGTGTCACGTGTGCCATCACGTGACCTCCTGTGACAAGTTGTTGCCTGCCCTAAAATCCGTTTATAAGATGGGAATATTTGGTCGCTTAGCCTGTTGGTAGTTTTTAGGATTTTTCCCTTCTTTCGATAGCTTCGTTTTTGCCGATAGAAAATAGAGTCTATTTTCACACCTTTAATCTATAAGCTTTATTAAAAATATTCTTCAGCTTATAAATGCCTTTTTTAAGTACCTTTAATTTAATCAATGCCTACTTTAACTTAATTTTTATTATTATATAAAATAAAGCTTCTTAACTTATGACTCTAGGACGCTGAAAGTGATTTTTCAGTTAAAGTGGATTCGCCAGAGTTCTCTATCACTTCCAGCTTTAAAATCGCTTCTAGTGTGCATCATCAAGATGTTGTCACTCACAACAATATCTCCCTTATCCCAAACATGGTAGTAGGCTACCCGTCTGTCATGTAGTATGGAGTCAATAGCGTCACAGATTGCTGCACTGTCAGCTGCCTCTAGTCCATTGATGCTGACATGGGTCGGCTCGAATTGGGTCTTGGACTGTGGCCACGGCTCGTGATACCTGAGGCACGGCTTTCCTGTTGTTGGATGCGATAAAATCATTGGGAGCCCTTTTAAAACCGCCTGGTCAAATGAGGCTGTTGAAACCGTCCAAGTCATTTCAGTCAGCGCTTCAAGCTTCAGCCACTCTGGGAGGTACTTGAGGAATAGCGTCGAAGATGAAAACAGCGTGAAGCCTGTATCCCTTGGCGAGGATGAGGCTCCCATAAAGATCTGAAATCTGGGGAGACAACACACGTCAGCCGATCACCACCATGGCCACATCTGCACGCAGTCGTGTCTGCCTACCGAGGTGGCGTTGAGATTAAGACCTCTTCGCCATTCTCATTTACTCGCTTGATGGTTTTGAATAATCCGTCATAGTGGAAAGGCATCCACTCTGCCGAGAGGACGTTATTTAGGCCTCGGCTATTCGTTCCCTGATCCTTAACCTCCAATATCAGGCCAAATTTCCACGCCGTTGGCTTGCCAAACTCCTCTGTTTTTTTGGCGAACTGTTCCTTGTTTGGCTTTCTTACGAAGCCACGCAGGATAACCGGCGAATTAATTTCGGACAATGCCCTGACCTTCTGGGTGTCAACATCTTCCATTGACATACCCCAGGCACCCCTGGATGGCTTGATGAGCCAGCCCGATGGGTATAGAGGATCATAGACAACACCACCTTTCTCCGCACCCCATGAAAGCAGATGTGACTTCTCTCGGTAGTAACTAGGTCTGCCGTTTTCGTAGACGAGTTCGTATTCATCATCATTTTCAAACTCAGATCGCATCCCGGTGTGTGTGGTGCCGTCCAGCCTATACGCGACGGTACAATGCCAAGGGGTTGTGTAGATAGATTCTGTGGGCAGCAGGCTGATAGACAGTTTGGCAGCTCCAGTGGATGGATGGATCGACAAACGGACCGAGTCTTTGTACTTTTGCCTCACCGCACTAGCGAAAGCCTGGATTTTTAATGTTAGCAATGCAGATTAAATTACCAACGCCTCAGATCAACCCCAAGGACAGAGAGCGGTAGCATACATCGCCACGGGCCATCATCTGCTTGGCAATATATTCAATACCTCGCTTATACCTGGTCTTGCTGCGGTCGTCTCCAACAGGATACACAGTTCGGAGATCTGTCTCTAGGAACTTGATATATCCTCTATATGTCAAACAGACATCCTTACTCTGACTGGCGGTCTTCCATTCCCAGTCGGGACGGCTAAAAGTGTTCAATAGCGCTCGTCGAAAATTTGAGGCATTTGCGACATAAGTCATCTCATCAAGTTGCTCGGGCAGCTCAATTGCCACGAGGTCTCGAAGCCGCGAGAAGGAGATGTGTTTGTACCCCTTGGCAGAGGCCAGTGCCCTAAGCGTTTCCCCGTAGTTCCATACATCTTTGTCAGGAACTCCAAGCAGGTCTAGATGCGCGGGCTCAGTATTTCCTCTAATGGAAATTAAAGGGGAGGCTATCTCAGGAGACCGTACCGTTATATACTAAGCCATCTGAGATGATGGTGAGGCATGCCCCGGGGGGGTAAATATCTTGGATGGCGAGACAGAGGCCGCAGAGGTGAGCTAGAGCTAGCTCTTCTGCTCTGTCAGGCAGATTTCCCAGCACTTTAGACTGTGAGTTTGGTGATTTGAAGGGAAATGCGGGTAAACACATAGGTACTGCTCTGCTGGCCTTGACATGGGTGTAAATCAGAGCAAGGAACTTCAAGGCCCCTTCATCTGCTTTAGCAGCGGCATCGGCGGATCGCTTCAGGCGGTACCGATCTATAACGTGAAGAATCTTATATGCCGTTTCAAGAGCGATTGCATCCACGCCAGTGGTTAGAGATGCTGAAGGAATAATGACGGGAAGAGGGGGGGTGGAAAAGGTTGATTTGAGCTTGGCCTGCGCCGCCGGCGTCTCAACGGCCAAAGACTCAAGTCCTACTGCGGATGGCATGGCGTTAGTTTCAGACTAGAGAAGGGCAATCGCAGTGAGCTAAGTTTGGTCGATGCCGTGAATCCATTTGGAGTGTCTGGATCCTTTTATCATATCGAGTATCTTCGCTTGTATATGCACAACTAAAGGTTTGTCTTGTTCTTGACCTCACGGCCCGCCGACTGGCATAAGTTGGTTTTATACCACCTTCTCCATATGGCCTAGACCTCCGAGGGCGTGCGGCAAATATGGCATGCAAGTCACCCAGAGCTCAAACACACCTTGGCCCTGGGACCTGAACAAAAAAAAAAAAAAAAAAAACTGATGTGATGCTTGAGTTTTTACTTCATAGGGCAAATGTGGAATTGGTGGAGTCATTGGCCATCTGTGCACCTAGTCCGATGTAACGGCGTTGGAGAGGTATCCCCCTGTTGGTGTGGATTGTTTGTTTGCCGCCGAGGCTTGAATATCATCGGTCGTTGACATGAGATTATAGGGACTGGAACCCCATTGCCGTCGTTCAAATTTCGAGATCACATCCCACTACTACTCATTCTGACTCTTTCTCTTTCGTTTTCCTACAGAATCTCCTAGACTGAAAGATACTGGAGAAAGCTTGTCCAAAATTTACTCATCATGTCTAGCTCGAATAGCGAGAT
This sequence comes from Trichoderma cornu-damae, assembly GCA_020631695.1. Classification (NCBI taxonomy): domain Eukaryota; kingdom Fungi; phylum Ascomycota; class Sordariomycetes; order Hypocreales; family Hypocreaceae; genus Trichoderma; species Trichoderma cornu-damae. The sequence continues at coordinate 6,383,325 of CM036088.1, forward strand.
TGAAGTCGTTGATGTGGCTATTGTTGGCGGTACGCTTCCTCTGGAATTCATTCCTCATATCGCACTGGCTGATATCGAAATACTAACGAGGCATCTGGCCATAATAGGAGGTCCTACAGGTTTGCTCACCGGCTTGCTTTTGCATCGCCTTGGCGTTTCCGTCAGTATTTTAGGTACCAATTTTTCTTATGGTGCCGTAAGAGTGGCGAATAAAACTGATTGTGGGCTATGCGTAGATGCCAAACCTCGAAGTCTTGATTTTGGACGTGCAGACGCGCTGAACGCACGAACACAGCAGTATTTGACAGTTGTCGGAATCCTAGATGAACTTATACCTCAAGGTTTAAAATGCAACAGTATGTGGATTCCCTCGTTGTACTAGCTCAAAGGATCATTTGACACTCCTTATAACCCCCCTCTTTCTCCGTAAACCTTTGACGCTTACTTCCTTTGTATAGCCAGCTCAACATTCAGCAATGGGAATTTCACATCCCGCCAAAACAAGTGGTGGATCAGTCTCGAGCATACTCTTCACAAGAATTTTCTCATGGTCGGTCAGCCAGTCGTGGAGAGGGCCTTGAGCAGCCGTCTAGGCAATTTGGTCCATTATGGGGAACAGGTAGAATCTCTGACTGAGAAGAACGAGTTCGTGGAGGTAGTAACGAGCAGTGGCCGCAACATCCGCAGCACCTATGCTCTTGGAGCAGACGGTGCCAAATCTATGGTGCGAGCAGCTATGGGCGCTACGTTCTCGGGCACCAAACCGGAAATGCTGTGGGCAGTGCTTGATACCTTCATCGACACGGATTTCCCCACATGTGCAGAAATCATCACGTTCCAGTTAAATGGTCAATCCAGAGTCTCTTGGATTCCGAGAGAGGGGGGTTTATGTCGTTTCTACGTGCTTCTTGAAGGGGAAGTGACTCAGGAGCGTGCTCAGGAGTCTATCAAGAAGCACCTGGCCCCATATCGGACCGACTTTATCAAGACTGAGTGGTACAGCACTTTTGATGGCAAGTAGACGTTAAACATGTTTTTGCTTGCAATATTGCACCCGCTTTTCTTCACTGCCTGTTCTTCCTTACCATGCTCTGGACGTCTCTTACTCCATGTTAGGCGACCACTCCGTTCGGCTAGAGGGGCGGACCGGCAAGCGCCTGGTAATTAGTCCGCAGTGGCAGTGGATAAGAGAGAAGAACAAAGTACCCAAAGTTGAAAGGGCTGGAGCTGACAGCATGTTTTAGTCAAGGAGCGAATCGCATCTACTTTCATCTCCCAGGATAGCGCGGGCCGTGTGTTCTTGGCTGGAGACGCAGCCCACGTCCACTCTGTCAATGGAGGCCAGGGCTTGAACACAGGCATTGCCGATGCCTTCAGTCTTGCTTGGCGCCTAGCACTTGTCCTCAAAAGTCCGCGTCTCCAGGATGGTGCGGCAGACAAACTTCTCTGCAGCTATGACATGGAACGCAGGCAAACAGCCCAAGGTGTTATTCATGTTGCCGCCGCGTTGGTCCGGGACACAGTTCACACTGCTAAAAAATACGTCGGCACCATTGAACGCAGTGCGGGGTACATTACAGGTCAGTTGATTTTTCCATCTCTCTATCGAATGGTGTTGCACCTCCCTGTTGCAGCTTGAACGCCCACACCACCACACGCGCTCTCCCCATCACCCAGGCTGTGTGGAGTGAATAAGTTCCAAGTCTGGCAGCGTCGGCTGATTAGGTTGCCGATAGGAATGGGCGTTGCATATGACGCTATGGGATCACCAATTGTGGAAAATTCAGAGCATGGTGTCTGGAAAGCAGGCAAGCGCTGTCCCGATGTGGTCCTATCGAAGCCAGAAGGTGATGGCGAAATTTGGCTGTACTCGCAGGTCACTTATGGTAAATATCTGGTCCTGGCAATTGGCAACCATCCCGAACAGGCCCATGCTCACGCCGATGTGGCTGTGCTGTTCAACATTCTGCCTTCGTCGGCGACACTCGAGAGCGTGCTCGCAACCACTTCGAAAGTCGGGACTTTTACGGCAGACTGGGCCGACCCGGAGGAATCCTTCGCAGTGGTTGTTCGACCAGACATGTATGTCGGATACGTGGGAGCGGATATAGAGAGCTGCCAGCAATACCTGGATAGGCTCTTCAACCGATGAATGGCGCAAAGACTAGTTCGATCCACGAGCTGATCTCCATGCCAGGCCGTGTATCACGTTGGGCAGTTATAGTATGACTTGCAGTTCCAAACGTAAACAGGAGAGGGCGCCACCCGCCTACATAATCGGTTTCAACATGCATATGTGGCCCCATGCAATGCAACTTCATCGATGGGCCTAGCTAGTTGGTCTGATGGACACGAGGCTTTAATCCCATCGATCGACCAGCAGGAGAATTTTAGAGCGAAGACGCGGATTAGGGATGAAATAACCTATAGGTAATTAAGAAGGTAATAGCCTAGTCAAGCCTATAAAATAATAAATAAGTAAAGAATAGGTAAAGGATAATAGTATTTACTTACTTTAAGTACTTAATTTAAGTATAATTATATTTAAGTAGTAAATAAGCATAAAGAGATTAGCTAAAGCTTAAAATAAGCAGCTTAATTTAAGTATAATACTAAACTTAAAATATATAATAATAATTATTATAAATAATTAATATAAAAAATTAAGAAAATATATTATATATAAACTATTTATTTAAATATTATATTATTAATTTTTTAAGTCTTTATAATAAATATAAATATTAAATAAGTTAAGTATTACTTAATTATAAAGTATAATAAAGCTAATTTTATTAATAAAGTTAAGTTTATATAAAATAATAAAGAGTTAATAATATTTATAAATAAAAGCTTAAGGTAATTAAAACTTTAAGTATTAAAGACTTTTTTAATTATAATAAAAAGCTTTTAAAATTAATATTATTATTATTATTAAAATAATTATAAATATCTTAATCTTTAAAAAAAAATAAATTTAATAATATATTTTTAATATTTATTAAAGGCTATAAAAAAATTATAATTTCTTTTTTTATAAAATCTAAAAGCTTAAATAATAATTTAAGGTATTTATTAATAGATTAAAGGATATAAAAATATCTTAAAGCCCTTTTTAACTTAAATAATTAAGTATTATATAATGCTTTATCTTAATAATTTAAATAATAATTAAAGCTAAAAAAAAAAAGTTATTATTATTAATCTTCTTACTTAAATAAATAAATATTAAACTACTCTTTAATAATTTTAATATTTAATTAATAATAATTATAATAATAAATTTAATAATAAATACTTTAAGCTTTTTTAAAAAAAATATTACTTAATTAAATTATAAAAAAATCTCTAGCTATATAATTAAGATTTATATATTAAGGTATTTATAAAAGCCTTGCTTAAAATTAATATATAGACTTATATAAATTATAAGCTTTATTAAAGAAATTATAGCAGACTTAATTAATATATTTATAATTATTAATAACTTAATAAAAATTAATTATATTTAATTATTATAAATAATTATTATAAATATTAACTTTTTTAAAATTAAAAAAAGCTATATATATATTATTAATAATAAGTTTATTAAGCTTTAAAGTAATTAAATAATAATAATAATAATAATAATAAATAAATACTTACTTTAAAATATTTTATAAAGATCTAGGTATAAAAGCAAGATATTTAAGACTAGCTTATTTAAGGTCTTACTTTACTTATTTATTAAGAGGGTATAAAAGCTATATAATAAGATATATATCTTAATCCTTTAAAATAATAAAAATATACTTTTTTAATTTAATCTATATTAATAAAATAGCTATAAAAAGCAATTTTTACTATATTTTATTAATAACTTTATTTTTTTTTATTATTAAATTAATAAAAATAATACTAAAGTATAATATACTAATTTTAAGGTATTAAATAGTTATTATAAATATAAAGTTTTACTTATAGCTTATTTTATTTATTAATTATAAAAATAAATAACTAATATTAATTAAGTATTTAATTTATTATGAATTTTCTATAGTAATTTATTAATTTTATTATTATAATAAAGATAAATATTTATTAATTATATACTAAAGAAGATAAGTATAAATAAGTATTAAAGTTATTAAATTTTATTAAGTTAGTATATTATAAAGCAACTTTAAGGGTTTTTTATAATTTATTAATAAAAATAATAGATTGCTTTATTAAATTTTAAAAAAAATTACTTACTGCTTAAGACTTTTATTAAGTACTTAAGCTAAATAATAAACCTAAAAGAAAATAATTAGTAATTATTATATTAAATTATTATAGATTAAAAATACTTTTAGAATAGTATTTATAATATTAATTAAGTTAAATAATAACTTTATATTATTATTTAAATTAATATCTTTTTATAAAAAAGGATTAAGCCTTTTTAAATAAGTAGTAAATATAAGATTATTATATCTTATTAATTTTTTAATATTAAAAACTTTAGTTATTAATAGATTAATAATATAAGCTATATAGTAAATCTATAGAATCTATATTTATAATAAAGTATTAAGTTAATATTAAATAGTTTTTATTAATAACTATATTTTTAAATATAAACCATTATTTATTATAATAATAAAAATATAGCTTAAAAGGTTATATTTACTTAAATAATTAATAATATAAAATATTTAAGTATCTATACCTTAATCCTTAAATATATTAATAAAGCTAAAACTAACTTTTTAAAAGCACTAGTATTAATTAATAAAATAATTAATAATTTTAAAAATATAATATTTACTTAATAATAAGGTTTAAGTATTAATAATAAATAAAATATTTATATTTAGTAATAGATTATAAAGAGTTAGTTACTATACTTTATTTATATAAATAGATATATATTTAATAAGGTATATTTAAGATAGTATTTTAAATTAAGGCAAGAGCTATAAAAGAAAGTTCTAAAGTAATATATTTTAAGTAAGATTTATAAAAAGATTATTAATTATAAAAGTATAAATTAAAAGTTTTATAGCTTTAATTTATTACTTTTATAATCTAGCTTAAAAATAATTATTATAAATAATTATTATAATTTATAATAATATATATATTAATAAATTTTCTTTTTTTTTTATAAATAAAGGATTAAATTAATATATTTATTAATTTATATAGTTAATAAACTAAGTATAGTATATTAAAGTTATTATTCTAGTTAAATTTTAGTTAAGGTATATAAAAGATTATTTATAATAAATATAAATAATAACTAGATTTTTTATTATAATTTATATACTAAAATAAAATAGCTTTTAAATTTAAGTAAGTTAATGCTTTTTAAAAATATTTAGTGCTTTTATTTTTTAATTTTTTAAAGATAATTACTAAAGATATAAATCTAAAGAGGTATTATAAATATTTTTAATATATTATTTAATTAATTATTACTAATTAAGGAAAATATTAATAATAAACTCTTTAAAAATATAATAAGCAGGTTTTTTTTAAACTTAAAGTAATAAGCTAATTATTAAAGCTATATTAAAGTATAATAAAAAAGGTAAGAGTTAAAAAGTATTAAAGAGCTGATTATTTTAAATAATTATCTTAAGTATATATACTTAAATATATATATATAAAGTAAATATTCTATATTTTTAATAATATTTATTAAAATAATTTTACTTAATTTACTTAATATACTATATAAGCAGTATAAAATATACTAACTAAATATAATTAATCTAATTTTTTAATATATTAATAATATTTAGTTAGTAATATATTAAGATTATAAATAAAGATTAATATAAAAATAATAAATATTATTAATATAGGTTAACTTTTTTAATATATTTTTTAAAAAAATTTTAAAAGTTTAAATTATCTTTTTATTATTTTTAAAAATAAAAAACTTTTTATTTTTTTATTATTAAATTTTTAACTTATTATTATAATTAATTATAATAATTTATTTAAGTATTGTTTTTTAATAATACTACTTTAATAAATTATTTAAATTTCTTAATTACTAAGTTAAAGAGTTAAACTTTAAAAAAAAATTATTCTTTATTTATTAAAAAAAAAAATACTTAAATACTCTTTATAGCTATACTTAAGTATATTATATAAGCCTTTATTTATCTTAAATTATATTAATATTCTTAAGTTATATTTTAAATAAAATTAGCTAACTATAAAAAAGCATAGCTTTAATAATTTTAAAAGCTATATTTTATTATATTATTTATAAAATTATAGTTAAAATTAAATATGATTTATAATTTAAAAAGAGTATATTAAAAGTATTATAAAAAGTTATAGAATTATTTTTAACTTTTATTTTTAAAAGTAAGTAATAATTATTATTTTATAAGATTTATTTTACTTACTCTCTTTAAATATTAATCTTTATACTATCTATATTAAAAAAGTAACTATATTTAATTTTAATATTACTTTAATAAAAAGAATTATAATAAATATAAGCTTATAGTAATTATTTTTTTAAGAATAATATTAGTTAAAGTATAAAAAAAAGATTATTATAATTAATTATTATAAATAAAAAACTATTTATTTTATTTAATTACTTAATCTTAAAAAGCTATTAACTATATTAAATAGATCCTTTAGTATATACTTTATTAAATTAGTATAAAGAATCTAGAATTTAATATATTAAGTATATAGATTATACTTTAAAGTAGTATTAATTTTATTAATTAAGTACTTAATACTTTTATTATTTTATAAAAATACTAAACCTAAAAGTATTTCTTAAGTTAATAATTAATTTATTAATTTTTTTTAATTAATATAGTATATATAGTAAATATACTAAGGTAGAGTTAAAGTCTAGGTAAATTTTTTATAGTAAATACTACTTTAAAAGAAAATATAATAATAATAATAACCTTAATATATATTTAAGTAGTATTAAAGTTTAAAAAAAATAATATTATTAATAAATTATATATAAAAAAAAATATATATATTAATAAAGTTTTCTTTTCTTTAATAGCTAAATTTATAAATATTTAATACTTAATAAACTTTAAAGCTTAATTTCTAGTAGTAAGAAAATAAATAATATATTAATTAGCATTAAGGTAGAACTATAGAATATTAATAAAATAATTAAAATCTTTAAAAATATATATATATCTACTGCTTATTCTTAATTTAAAGATAAGTATTTTATATTTAATATAAATATATCTTTTATATATATAGCTTTATTTAAAAAAATTCTAAGAACTTTATTACAAGCTATTAACTTTACTTAAAAGCAATATTTAACTTTTTTTATTTTTTTTAATAAAATATAATAATTATTTATAATAATTATTTATAATAATTTATAAAACTTACCTATTATTATTTTTTTATTAAATTTATAGCTACTTAATCTATATTAATAACCTATTATATAAAAAATACTTTATTAACCTTATTATTATAAATAAGGTTATATACCTTTAAGTAAATTTATTCTTTTTTATTAATATCCTTTATATTAAACTCTTAATTAATATTATTATTATCTTAATTAATACTATAAGCATTAATTATATAGGCTGCAATATTTAGATTATTATAAACTTACTTAAGATAACTACTTTTTAAGTGCTTAAATTTATTATAAAGAGTTAAAAAAAGATTAAAAATATATTAAAAAACTTATACTTTTTAATTATAAATAAGCTTTACTTTATTTTTAAGTAACTTTTATATTTTTATATTACTATACTTATATATATTAAATTCTTTAAGCTTTATTTTTACCTTTTTAATTACTTAATTAAGTAATAATTTTACTTATTTATATTTATACTATATAGTTAATATATTATTTAAGTAATCTCTAGCTTTCTTTATATATAGGTTTTTAAATAATTTATTATTATTCTTTTATTTTTTTTAAGCATTAAGTAGGCAGCTGTAGCTATACTTTAAAGGGTTATTATCTATATTACTATTACTATAATTATTATAAATAATTAATATAAATCTTATTTATAATACTATAAATATAAAAAGAAAAAGAAAGATAATAAAAAAAAAAACTTATTTTTATTAATAAAAGTTAAAAAAGGGAAAAAAAAAAAGTAAAGCTAATTAAAATAAAATTTTTATAATAATAAAAAAAAAAATAATAAAGGGAAAAGAAAAGAGGTTAAATAAAGAAAATAAAATAAAAAAAGCAAGAGAAAGGGAATAAATAAGAAAAAAATTAAAAATAAAAATAAATAAAGGAAATTAAATAAAGAAAATAAAATAAGTAAAAAAAAATAAATAAACAAACTAATAATAATAATTAAATAAACCTTTTAATAATAAATAAATAAACCAATAAAATATAATTAAATATATATTCTAGTAAATTATTAATGCATTTTAATAAATTCATTCTTTTATTTCTTTATTTTTATATTTATTTATTATTATTTTTATATTCCTTTTTTTTTTCTTTATTATTATATTTATTTATTATTATTTTTATATTCTTTTTTTTTCTTATTTTTCTTTATTTTTATATTTACTTACTGCTATTTTATATTTTTTCCCTTTCTTCTTCTTTTTTCTTTTATATTTATTTATTATTATTTTTACTTTCTTTTTCTTTTTTCTTTTTTTTTTTTTTATAAATATAATTTATCTTTTTTTTTTTTCCTTTTTTATACTATATTTTTATAACTTTATATAATTACTTTATTCTTTTTTTATATATTAAATTTTTAATATTATTTTTAATATACCTTTTTAACTTAAGTATAGTATTTAAAAATGCCTTCTTAATTAAGCTTAACTATAAAATAAGTATAAATATTACTTTAAAGCTAGTAATATATATTTTAATTATTATAAAAGATTATTATAAAAGATTATTACTTATTTATTACTTCTAGCTATTATATTATAAAAGATTTATTATTACTAAAAAACTATTAATCTACTTATACTAAAGGTATTATTTATATATATTATAAAATAGATTATTTTTAAAAAGACTTAATAAAATAATATTAAATTTTAAGTATTTACCCTTAAAGCTCTTTAAAAAGCTATTAAATTATTTCTTATATAGTATTTTATTAATATATACCTTTATTTTTATAATATTTATTTAATATTTAATAATATTTATTTTTCTAGCTATAAACCTTTATACTATTTATATATAATATATTATTATTATACTAAAGGATAATTCTTTTTTAAAATTAATTTTATTAATTATAATTTTTAATTATTTTTTTATAATTTATTATTATTATACTATTATTATTAATTAAACTATAACTACTTTTACTATATAAATTACTAGGCTTTTAAACTAGAATGCTTATTAAAGTTAAGTATTTTATTTTTTATATAGTATTGCTATATATTATTATATAGGATTATTATATTATTTAAGTATTAAATACCTTTAAAATTTAAATTTTTTTTTTATTAATAACTTTATAACTTTATAAAAATTATAATAACTATAAAGCTATTAATACTTTATATTTAGATTATTATAAATAATTATTATAAGATTTAAGTACTAAATACTTAATAAGTATTTATTTATTTTTAATCTTTTTTATAATTACCTATAGGCTGCTTATAATTATTTTAACTTTTTTTAAGTAGTTTTTTTTCTTTTTTAAATATACTAAAGACTTATAGCTAGCAGTATATTTAATTTTTTAGGTTACCTATAGGACCTATGGGCTGGGTTTTTTCAACTCTAACGCGGATCCATTTTTAACACGAAGCTGCCGTACACCATATAAACAAAGCATGCTGCTTAGTGATGCACATGCTTACCAGCGAAGCAGTCCAATACATTCTACCCTAACGCTTTTCTTATTCAGAGCGCGCCAGGGTAGTTAATCGAGAAAGAGCTTGGACACGGTTTGCTTAATATATGACGCTAACAAGAATCAGGACCAGCATTGCCACAGTTGGTGTTCTCAATCGGGAAGTTGAGCCTCAAATTGTGCATTTACTTGGCCAGGGCCTGTTTTTTATAACGTTAACTACTATGCGTTTGTAAATTATGGATAGATAGAGGGCGGCAAAAAAAGAAACCCTATTGAGATTTCAATAACTAATGCATGTCCATCGGCTCCTTTAATGCGGATTCGGCGGTTGCCTCCTGTCTTCGCCTCCGCCTGCGAATATCCGTCAGGCCTAGGAGGCCCATGCCAACAAGAATTCCACAGCATAAACATGGCTCTATGGAAAGGAGTAATAATATAAAGGATAACTTAGTAAAAACTAGGGTTATAAATATTAATTAAAAAGGGAAAAGTAAAGACTAGATTTAAAAAGGATAAGAATAAGTAAATATAATAATTATCTTATTTATTATTTTTATAGTATAAGTTATAAAGAGATTAATTATTAATATTGCCTTAATAAAGAAAATAAGATTAATAAGGTTTATAGCCTTAAGCTAGATTAATTATAATAACTATACTATAGTATAATAATACTATAGTATTTATTTAAAAAATATATATTTAAAAAATATAATAATACTATAATACTTAATTAAAAATTATTATTAAAATATTAAGTATAAATAAATTAAATAAACCTTATACCTATAGTTTAAAAAGTATATAATAAACTTTATTAAATATAAGAATTTAAAACCTTAATTATAAAAAAAATAAAAAAAATAATAAGCCTTTTAAATAAGAATTAATTTATTTAAAATATAAAGAAAGGGGAGAGTAAAAAAAAAAAAGTAAGAAAAAAAGGAAAAAACTATTAAAAACTCTTAAAAGCAACCTCTTAGTACTAAAAGTGGTTTAATTAATCCTTAAATAAGATTAAAAATTATATAAATTGTAAAGGACTGGCCCTAGAAGGGCTAAGCGATAGCTAGCGCAACGGCCTTTAGCGCCTGGTTGGGCGCTACCTAATTGCATTATATAGTAAAAGAGTATATATTAAATAGATCCCTTACCAATCTATTTAACTAGCTATATAAAGCCTTTCCAATCCATTAATAAGATTAGGCAAAGCCTAAATCTATAATATAGCTTCCTTCTTAAGCTATAAGCCTTACTATACACCCCCTAGCTTCTGCCTAGCTATATACTTATACACTGCACCTTATAAGTCTAGTGCCCCTGTAAGCCTAGGCTGAGTAAGTCCTTTAACCCAGATTCAAACCTATAACCTTTTATTAATCTATTTAACTATAAAGGACTAGCTTTAAAAAGGCTAAGCAATAGCTAGTGTAATGGCCTTTAGCGCCTGGTCAGGCGCTACCTAATTGCATTATATAGTAAAAGAGTATATATTAAATAGATCCCTTATTAATCTATTTAACTAGCTATATAAGGCCTTTCCAATCCATTAATAAGATCAGGCAAAGCCTGAATCTATAATATAAATATTAAAACCTTTAAAAAGGCTATTAATAAAAGAGGTATTTTTAAAACTATTAATTACTAAAATATTATATTCTTTTTATTTATAATTTAATTATATTCTTTTTATTTATAATTTAATATACTTAATAAATAATAATTTATAACTTAAAATACTTAATTTATAAAGAATAAAGTATAAGGTAAGTACTTTAAATAATTATAAAATAATATATAACTTAATAAACTTTAAAGATTTAGCAATATTAAAAAGTACTTTAAAAAATCTCTTTTTTTTATAACTTAACCTTGAATATTAAAAAAAAGTTATTATTAAAATACTTTATAAAACTAGCCTTAAAAGTTTAACTTTAAAAAATATTTCTTATTTAAAAGTATTACTTAAAATATAAATTAATATAAAGGAATAATTAAAAATACCTTACTTAATAATAACTAGATATAGTTATTAAAGAAATTAATAAGCCTGATTTAATAAAAAGGTAAGAAAGAATTAGTTTTATAATTATATTTTCTTTATTAAATAAAAATAAGAGACTATATTAGTAAATAAAGGAAGGAGGAACTATAGAAGATAAGGCAAGGTATAAAACTTAAAAAGGCAGGGCTTATTTCTTTATATTAATATACCCTATAGCTAGGGAATTATTATTTTTAAAAAATCTTTCTTTATTACTATCTCCTCTTAAAAACTCTAAATTCCTTTATCCCCTAGTCCCTTTAAATTCTTATTCCCTTGCTATTTAAAATCCTACTAATTTTCCCTTTATTAAGGCCTATATACTATAAAAACCTAGCTAAGTAGTTATCCGCCCCCCCCTACTATGCCTTAACAGCCCTTTATAGTTATATACTTAAGATATTAATATATCTAGCTAACCATAAGAACTAAAAGATCTTTATAATATATAATAAATATTTAGCCCTTAATAAATAAAATATTAAGATCTAGCTAATTAACTATTTATATTAATTTTTAATAATATATTAATTAATTAATTATTTACTTATTTTTATTTAAGTTATTTATTTATAAAAGAGTTTATATTATTTTAACTTTTTTTACTTAATAATAAATTTAATTTATAAATAATTTTTTTTAATAAATTAACCTTTAGTTAATCCTTAACTTTAAATATTTTAACCTTTATATAGTAATTACTTAATATAATATTCTTTTTTTAAAGCTTGCCCTTTAAGGTATTAAGATATATAAAATATCTTAGTAATAGCTTATTAAAGAATTATATTAAACTTTATAAATTTAACTTAATTATTATATAAGTTAAACAAGAATATTAAAATATAGTTTTATATTAGGTTTTTTAATTAAGCCTTAAGGGTTAAGTTTTAATATAGTATAATAACCTCCCCTTTATTAATTAAAAGTAGTTATTTTTAAAGTAAAAGTTTATTATAAAGTTCTAAGAACTTAATCTTATAGTATAAAATAATTTATTAACTTAAGTCTATATATTTAATAAAGAATTAAAAAAAAGCCTGTCTATATATATAAAATATATAAAAACCTTATATTAATAATTAAGTTAAAATAATTAATATATTTTTTCATCTTACTTTATATATTATATACTTAATAAAGATAAAGATCTTTATTTATAATAAGAGATTATAAATTAACTTTTTATAATTAAAAAAAAAAGTAAAGTATATTATATTATTTTTAATTATAAAAAATATTTAAGTAACTTTATATATATATACTAAATATTAATATTAAAGAATATAGCTTAAAGAAAAAATATAAAAAAGTTAATTTATAAACTAAATCTAATTTAAGTCTTTATTAAATAATAAACTATAATAATTAAACTAGTTTACTATATAAAAAAATTTAATATATTTATTATAAAATATATTAACTTATTAGAAAAAAATAATCTTTATACTTTTTAATCTTTAATTAATTATACCTTTTACTTAAATAAATTACTTTAAAAAGCTTAAGTTTAAATATTAAAAAGATATATAGCTTAAAATTCTTAATAATATTTTAAATATAAAAAATCAATATATATAAAATAAAGCTACTTATTAAAAGAAAACTTTAATAAAGTGTAATAAAATAGAAGAGTTAGGTAGGAGGCAGTAATAATAGGTTATATTATTAAACTAAAGCTTAAGGAGTTATCTTCTTTTTATACTCCTTAAGGGCTTTATAGTTAAAAAAGGGCTAAAGCTATAAAGAAGAGATTAAGCCTTACTGCTAGTTAAGTTAATTAATTAAGGCTAGCTATAATAAAAAAGGCTGATTAATAAAGACTAGTTAGTAAATTAAGGCTAAATATAGCTTAATAATCTATTAAGCTAAACTTCCTTTATATAAAGATAGTAAATAGCTATAAGTAGTAGTATTATTATATTATTCCCCCTCTTTATAGTAATTATTTTAATTATTATATAAAGGGGATATAGTATTAATCTAGTTATAAAGGCCTTTTTAAAAGCCTTTTCTTTAAGTATTAATAGTTTTTTTATTTATAATACTTTATTTATATAGGTTATTATATTAATTAATATAAGCCTTATATAAAGTATTTTTATTTATTATATTTAGTTAACTAAGCCTTTATATTTATTTATTTTATAGTATTTTTAATAATATAAAAAAGGAAGGGCTTTTTTTATAGTTTTTTAAGTTTTTTATTTTTTTTAATAATACTTTAAGTATAAAAAAGTCTTATAACCTACTTAATGCCTTAAATATATTAATAAATCTTAATAAGGCATTATAGTTATATTATAAATTATTTTACTTATTATTAATAATATACTTACTATCTTTATTATATAAATATTATTAATATAAATATATTAATATTTTTTTAAAGATTTTTTATAATTATTATATAAATTTACTGCTTTTAATTTAATATTACTTTTATATAGTATAAAGCTTATATTAAGTAAAATAATAATTATATTTTATTTATAATCCTCTTGCTTTTTCTTTTTTAAAAAACCTTAATTAATTATTAACTAATCCTTTTATATTATTATAGTAAGCTGCTTTTTAACTTAAGCAGTAGCTTAACCTCTTTAATAACTAGTATAATAAGCTAGGCAATAGTTTTTAACCTTTTAAAGCAGGGGATACTATATATATAGCTTATTTTTATATAATATAATAAGGTTTTATAATAATAATATATAATCTTTATACTATTTTTAATTATCTTAATTAAATATATTAATTTAAGTATAGCTTTTTAAGTTTAAAAAAGAGTTTAGTTAAAAGTTAAAGTATTTATCTTTATTTTATTTTATAATAACAAGCCCTTGCTTTATAGGAATACCCTTGTTTTATACTATATATTCTTTTTTTTATATATAGGCCAAGCTTTAAGGTTTTGCTTAGTTAATATTATTATTATTAAGCTTTTATATTATTAAAGACTTAAGTAGTAATTACTTTTAAGCAAGATCTTATTATATAGATTAAATTTTATTAACTTTATTACCTTTTTTTTAAAGACTTAAGTTATATTTTTTAATAAGTTACCCTTTATTGTATATTTAAGGTAGTTAAAGGTATTTTAATAATAAAGGTAGTAAACCCTATAGACTATACCTAGTTATTTAATTTACTACTAGACTTAAAGGCGCTTATTTAATGCCTTAGTTATTAGGTTAAGGTTATTATAGATTTATTTAAGCTTTTTAAGTATTTTCCTTTTTATAATTAAAGCTTTATATATAAGCCTTTATTATTAATAACTTTATTATTATTAATATAGCTAGATTTTTTTAAGTATTATTAATATTATACTTTTTTTTTATTTTTTTTTAGCTTGGCTTATATAAAATCTTTTAGCTAGGGCAGGAGTGTTTATATTATCTTTATAAACTTATTAATTATATTCTATAGGCTACCTAGCTTATTTAATAAAATAATAAACTTTTTTTTTTATTTTTTTATTATTTTTAATCTTTTTTATTTCTTACTATCCTTTAAGGTTATTTAAGTTAAGTATTATTAAGGGTTTAACTAAGCTTTTTTCTTTAAGTCTTTATAGCTTAAGGAGGTTAATATAAAAGATATTATAAATACTTAAATATTTTTTAAATAGTATAAATCTATAGGCTTATTTATTAAATTAAGTAGTAATATAAAAAGGCTTTATATATTTAAGTATAAGTTTTTTTTTTTTTTCTTTAACTTTAAGGTTCTTAATTAATAATATAATAAAGTTTTTTATATTTAGCTTAAGGGGTTTATGCTTTTTATTATAATAAAATACCTGCTTTTTAACTATAATTTATTATTAAATCTTTAGTTACTTATATATTTCTTTTAGCTTTTTAATATATTATCTTATATTTAGTATCTTTTTTTTATAAATAGTATCTTTATTATTAAAGTCTTAAATATAAAAGTTAAGGTTTATACCTATAAAGGCTATAAAGGGAGATATTTTAATAATAGTATTTTATATTATATTTAAGTAGTATTAGGCTAATGTTAATAAGTAGGGCTATATTGCTTATTCTTTATTAATAAAGTAGTGAAAGTAGTGCTTAATAACTTAATTTATTTATTTTATTTATTTATTAATTTAAAGGTAAAATGCTATAAATAGCTTTTATATTATTTTTAATATATAGTAAAGCTTTAACTAAAATTTACTTATAAATACTAAGCCTTAATTATTTATAATTCTTTATATAAAGCTAAAGATTATTTTTATTTAATTATAGAATAATATTATAAAGTTTACTATAGTAATAATATTATTAATAAAAAAGTATAGTAAATACTTTATAAATTAATTTATAATAATTAAAATTATATTAACTTCCTTAATCTTAAAAAGAGTAAGGGGCAGGCTTATAATAAAGTTTATTAAAACTTTTTCTTAAGGTTATAAAAGAAGTAATAAAGATTTAAGCTTACTATATAATTTATACCTTTTAAGTATACTTTTTTAATAAGGCCTGTAGACTTATATATACTTTTTTATATCTTTATTTATAAATAGCTAAAAAAACTTTTTTTAAATAAGATTAAGGGTTTATATTATATTAAAATACCTAGCTAAGGGATTATTATAATAAAGATTAATTATTTTATTTTTTATACTTTTTTTTAATATAAAAATATAGTTATAATATTATAAAATACTTTTTATATTTATTAACCAAGTGCTATTCCTTTAGTATAGCTTTACTACTGCTTTTTTAGTAATTTAGCATTATATCTTTAAGTCCTTTACCTAAAGGTCTTTAATAAGAGATAGTAGTAGTTAAAAAGCCTTTTTTTTATATACTACTTCTTTATAAAGTATTATTTTAATTAATTCTTTAAGAAAAAGCTTTTTATAATAAGGTATCCCTTTAGCTTAATTAACTAATTATTTAGGAATTAAAGGGGTTATATTCTTTAACCCTTTAACTTAAGGCATCTTGCTTATTAAAGATATTTTATTATATTAATTATAAGCCTTAAATATCTTACTTTATAAAGATATTTTATTATACTTAAATTAGTTAAAAATATAAGCCTTTTTAACTATTTTTAATTTTTTATTATATCCTTTATAATATATTAATATTATTATAATACTTTATACTAAAGTAAGCCTTTTCTTAAGGTTAAGTAATAGCTTTTTATTCTTTAATATTAAGGTTTTATAATTTAATCTCTTTAATAAGGCATTAGTAAGGTTATTCTTCTTTAGCTTATATTTAATAATAAAGTTAAAAAGGGTAAGGTATATATACTATCTTGCCTGCCTTTTTAATAACTTTAGTTAATATATAAATATTTATAGATTTTTATAGTTTAATAAGACCTTTATAAGGTTCTTTACTTTTTTAATATAGTATTATTAATATTTAAATAACTTAATAATTATAAATATCTTTTAGTTTAGTATTTTATAATTAAGTTTAGCTTTATTAAACTTCCTTAATTAAAAGGCTATTAAGTAATACCTTTCTTCTTTATTAAGTTAAGAAAGTATACTAGCTATTATAAATCTAAAAGTATTAATCTTTATTTAAACCTATAGCTATAGGTTAAAATACTATAAAAAAGGTATTATTTAAAAAGTATTTTTAAGTTAATAAAATGCCTTTATTACCTTAAGATCTAGCTAAAGAAACTTAAGCTTCTTTTTATTCTTACTACCCTTAAGCAAGGCTATAAAGGGGGTTATTATTTTTAAGTAACCCTTAATAAAGTATTAATAAAAGTTATAAAACTTAAAAAAGATTTATATCTCTTTATAGCTTTAAAGAGGCTTTTAAGTTATAATAATCTCTACTTACTAAAGGTTTATTAAGATATTTTTATTTAATAAAATAAACTTAAAGAACTTAACTTAATCTTAATAAAATATATATTTTAAGGGTTTTATATATAGCTCTACCTTTTATAGCTATTTAAGGATTTATTTAATATAATTAATATATTTATTATAAATCTTTAAAAAAATAAGAATATTATTTAGGTATACTATATAAATAGTATTTAATAATTTATATAGTACTTTATAAATATAGTATTAAAATATAGTAAGGGCATTAATAAGTTTAAAGAGTATTATAAGGTATTTATAATGCTTATATTATATTTAAAATATTATTTTTTATTTATCTCTTTCTTTAATTTAAATATAATAATAAGCATCCTTAATATTAATTTTTATAAAATAATTTATACTTAAGATATAGTTTAATATTTTAAAAATTAAAAAAAAAGATAGTAATTCTTCTTTATTATTTTATTAAGGCCTTAATAATTAATATAAAGGTAAAAAGTCTTATTTTTTTTTAATATAAAAAAGATTAATATATTAATAAGACTTTATAATAATTAAATTCTTTCTTTCTTAATATTTTCTTTAAGATATTCTTAAAGTTTCTTTAGCTTTTTAAAAAATAAAGGGTAGATAAACTTATAAAGTGGTTTTATATTTAAAAATAGGTTAATTATATAGTTACTTAATTAATAAAGAGGTAAAATACTTAATTTTTTAAGGTTAAATACTTTTATAAAGTTAAAGAGTTTAATAAAGATATTATTAAGGTCTTAAGGCCTTATCTCTTTATCTTTATTAAGTAAAAAAAGGTTATTAAGTATAGCTATAATTAAGTAAATATAAGCTATTTATTTATAAGCTTTTTAAAATTTATAAAGTTATATAACTTTAATTTACTTTTAGTTTAACTTAAACTACTACCTTTAGTTTTAAAGTATAAAGTAAATTTATTTATTAACTAAAGTTAATATCCTTAAGAGTATTAAGGCTTTATAAAGGTATAGGTTATAATTAATATTAAGGTAATAATAAGTAAAATATTAAGTAATCTTTTTTAAGTTTATAAAGTTAATAAAAATAGCTTAAGTATTATAATATAAAATAATTAAGTTATTAAAGACTTTAAGTTTTATATTTTTAATTAAGACTTATTAATAACCTTACTTTTTTATAAATTATATATTAATAAGGTTAACCTTACTGCTATTATTTAGGTCTATATAAGACTTAATAAGGTTTAAGTTTTTTATTATAATTAAAGTATTAAAGTATTTTTTTACCTTAATATTTTTATTACTAGCTATAGTAAGGGTAGTTACTTTAGTTATTTTTTATTTCTTTAATCTTATTTATTAACCTAGTTAAGATAATAATTTATATAGTAGCTTAAGGCTTTATAAATAAAATAAATACCCTTTAGGTTCTTGTCTTTATCTTTATTATAAAGCTTAGCTTTAACTAAGATATAGTTAAGGTTTAATAATTAGTTATTAAAGTATTATTAATAAGGCTTTTTCCTTTATATATAAAGGGAGTCTTTAACCTTTTACTTTAAGGCTATATAATAAAGATTATCTTAATACTTTATTATTAAAGAGATAATTTCTTTATAAATCTTTAAAAGGTAATTACTTTATTTTTTAATATAGTTTTAAAAAGAGGGGAGGAGTTAGTTATAATAAGTTAAGGTATAGTTCTTTTTATTAAGGGGAGGAAATTATTTTTTTAATAAGTTTAAATAGATATAAAATTTATAAAAAGACTGGTTTTTTTATTAATAAGCTTTATAAAAGGTAGAAAATAAAATAAGCTTTTAGTAAATAAAGTTTTTAAGTAATTTATTACTTTATTTTTTAAAGTATTTTTAATCTTTTTTATAGTCTTCTTTTTATTATAGAGTTTATTTATTAAGGTAATATTCTTATTTTATATAGGCTTTATTATTTATATTATTAAGGGTATAAAAGACTTTATAAAAGTCTTTTTTATATTTATAAAAAGTGTTTTTAAAAAAGTATTATAGGTTGTTTAACTATCTATCTTAAAGGTATAAGTCTGCCTTAGCTATTATATACTATATATTCTTAATCTTAATTTTTTTTTTACTTTTTTTAAAAAAGTTATTAACTTTTTAATACTTTTTCTTTTTTTAACTTAAAAAGGCTTTTTTTATCTTAAAGTTTAATATAAAGCTTTTTTATTTACTTTTAAAGTATTTTTAATTTTTTAAATTATTTTAATTAAGTTATTTTATCTTAAGCTTTTTTAATATTATTATAAAGGCATTAAATATCTTATTTATTAAGTAAGGCTTTTATATTTTTTTCTTTAAGTTAAAAAAGGTCTTTATTTTTTTTTATAAACTTAAAGAGGTTTTATAATATTATAAATATAGGTTTTATAGTATTACTATAGGTTTTTATTATTATTACTTTTTTAAGTAATTTATAATAAAGAAGCTTTAAAATATAATAAAATAAAAAAGTTAAATAAAAGGTAGTAATAATAAGTTATATTATTAAATTAAAGCTTAAAGAGCTATTTTCTTTTTATACTCTTTAAAGGCTTTATAGTTAAAAAAGGGCTAAAGCTATATAAAAAAGATTAAGCCTTACTGTTAATTAAGCTAATTAATTAAGGCTAGCTATAGTAAAGGAGGCTAACTAGTAAAGACTGGTTAGTAAATTAAAGCTAAATATAGCCTGATAATCCACTAAGCTAAACTTCCCTTATATAAAGGCAGTGAATAGCTACAAGCAGCAGTATTATTATATAAAGCCTACTTTTTAGTATAATAATAATTATAATAAGTTAATAATATAAAAATAAAAAAAAAGTAAGTTAAAATAATAAAACTAGGCTTGAATTATTTATTTTTAAAAATAAATACTATATTAATAATATAAATAATAATATAATAAAATAAAGATATATTTAATAAACCCTTTATAAAGTATTAAATATAAAGCACTATCTTTAATATAATTAACCCTTTTTATTAATTAAGAATAAAGATTAACTTATTTTATTCTTTAAGAACTAAGGTTTTTTTTTTAAATTATATAACTAATTACTTATATTAAGCTGAAAATTATCTAAATAACCTTAAACCTATCTTTAAAAAAGTATATATATTAAATTAAAATATACTAAAAAGGGTTTATTTTAACCCTTTAAGCCCTTAATTAAGTAAAAATATTAAGTTATAAGTATATACTTATTAACTCCTCTTTAAAATAATATCTTTAAAATTAATTACCCTTAAACTAAAAACTATTTAAGGCTTTATTATTAAAACTTTATTATTAATAAACTAAAAGTAACTTTAAAAATATTATTAAGATAAAATATATTAAATATTAATTTAAATACTTTACTAACCTTAATAAAAGGCATTATTATTAAATAATTTAAAAAATAACTTTTAATATTAATATTATATCTAGAATAAATAAAACTCTATAAAAATTTAAATAATTAAATACCTACCTTAATAAACTTATTTTAGTAAAAAAAATAATAATATAAATTAAAAAAGATCTATATTATTATAAAATATAATATTTTAATTTTTAATTTAAAAAAAGATATTTATAAGATTATTATTTTATTAAGCATGCTTTAACTTTTTTAAGCAACCTTATTAATAAAATAATAACTAACTTAATTAATATAATATTAAAAAAAATTAAAGGCTTTAAAATCTTAAAAAATAATAATTAAATTACTTTCATTTTTTAAAATATTTTTAAATAATAAAAACCTTATTAAAGTAATAAATTAAAAAATGAATAAAAATAAACATTTAAGTTTTATTTTAATATCTTAAGTAGTTTAATATAATTTAATAAACTTAAAATTTTTTATAATATTTATATTAAGGTATATTAAAAGCTATATTAAAGAATAAAGATATATAGCTATAATAATTAATAATAATTAAATTATAAACTTAATTAATACTTAATTTATAGCTAATTAAAGCATTCTTTAAATTACATTATTAATAATTAATATTATATAAATAATAAATAATAAGCTAGTTTATATATATAATAGTAAAGCCCTACCTAGTGATGAGTTAGTATATAATATATAATAATATAGATAGCTAGCCTTATAGTAGACTATAGAGACTAATCTAAGCTTCTTTTATTATACCTTATAGACTGTATTATGCTAATTAGCAATAATTATATAATTCTTTTTAATAACTATCCAGCCTACTATAGCACTACTTATTATTATAAAACTACTACCTATTAGCCTTTAAGTATTACTCTTTATTTTAATAATAACCTTTTAACTATCTTTTTAACTATATTATATCTTAATAATATACTATCTATATTACTAATAGCTTTATAAAATACTTTTTTCTTTTTTTAAGCTTTTATATTTTTTAAATATATCTAGCCTATAATACCCTATATAGCACTATTTTACTTTAATTAAATAATACTAATTAAAGTAGTTTTATTAATAAATAATACTCTCTCTTTTTACCTTTATATCTTTTTAATATATATAGTCTTAAGGCTTTATAAAGTATTTATTTCTTTTAAAATAAACTATAGATTTATTAATTCCTCTTTAGCTAATTTAATAACTTTTTTTAATATTGCTTATTAAAGGCTTTTTATTAATAATATTTATATTTTTTAATAATAACTTACTCCTCTTTTTACTTTTTATTTATAATAGGCCTAGCTGGTTTTAATTTATTAAATATATTATATTAATCTTTAATAATTAATTATATTTCCTTTCCTTTAATAATACTTTAATATTATTTAATAATAATATTACTTTTACTTTAGTAATATATAGTAATTATTATTATTAATCTTTAACTTTTTTTAAAATAAAGTAATAACTACTTTTTTCTTTTTTTTAAATAATTATTTAATATTTATAAATAAGTTAATTATTAATACTTTTTTACTTAACTATCCTTTTTCTTTTTTTTTTTTTACTTTTTTTTAACCTTCTCCTGCTTATATTTATATCCTTTACTACTTTTTTACTACTTTTTATTAATATTTATTCTATATCTTTACCCTCTTCCTTTATTATATTTAACCTTATATCTAGCTTTTTATTTATAGCTATCTTTATAATAAATATATTTACTTACTACTTAATAATTTATATAAAAAGTTCTTTATTAATATTGCCTTATAATAATACCTTTAATACCCCTTTTTAACTTATTATTAAACTTTATTTATTTTATATTATTTTTTATAATTCTTTAATAATATTAAATTAACTTACTATCTTTAATAATGCCTTTAATTAATAATAATTATTATAATTCTTTAATAATTATTAACTTACTTTTTAAAATCTTTAATACTTTATTATTAATAATATACCTTTTTAAAATAAAAGTAAAGCTTTTAAATACTTTTATAACTTTTTTATATTATTAATAACTAGTGCTCCTTTATTTATTATTATTATTATAAAAGCTATATTTAGTTTTATTAATACTTTATATCTTTTTAATATAGCTTATTAAGATTAATAATCTTATTATACTTATTATTAATCTATCTTATTTAATAATAACTTGCTTATAACCTTATCCTTAAACTCTAGCTCCTCTTTATCTACTATATCCTTAATATAATAATAATAATAATAATACTATTATTATTATTATTATAAAAACTCTATTAAGTATTATTATTTTATTTTATTTTACTTTATTATTATTAACTAATAATGCTTTTTTATTTATACTATAAAGTAGTAAATTTAAATTAAAAAATATTAGCCTTTTTTAGCTTAATATTAATAAATATAAAGATATTTTTTATTAAGGCTATATATATTACTATAAAGATATTTACCTTTTTATTAATATTTTAAAAAAATATATTACTATAGGTTTTTAATATAATATCTATAAAAATATAATACTTATACTTTATAGTAAAGCTTTAAAATAGTATTATTTATAATTCTTTTAAAATATAATTTATAAATATAAATATAGTCTTTTATTATATTATTAAATTAAGGTTTTACTTAATTATTTTAAAATAAATATACTATATATATAATATAAGCTTAAATCTTTATACTTTAATTATATAGTATATTAATAAGGCAATACTATTTATACCTTTATTATAAAAGTTATATATTTAGCCTATAATTATAGCTTTAAATTTAATTTAGCTAATTTATCTTAAGTCTAGAACTATTTAAATATTTACCTTTACCTTAAGGTACTTAAGCCTATAGTAAATATTTATCTTTATTAATAGCTTAATAAGCTAGATAATAAAGCCTATATCTAGTATAAATAAATCCTTATATCCTACCTTAATTAACTTAATATATATAATACACTATAATATAATGCCTAGCTACTTTAACTATTATTAAATTTTAATCTTTAAAATTATCCTCTTTAAAATTAATAACTATAATATTTATTAAATAATAACAAGCTGCCCCTTATTATTAAGCCACCCTTTATAAACTTACTTAATGCCTTAATAGCCTTACTAGGTTAATAACCCTTAATAAATAGCTATGCCTTATTTTAATAATACTATTACTATATAGATTAAGTTAATATAGCCTATAAGGATTTTTTTATCTTTATTAATAATAATAAGGCTATTTAATATTATAATAATAATCTTAATTATTAACTTATTAATAATAATATTTAATTAAAAGATTAAAATATTAATAAGTATTATACTATAAATAATGCTTTTATTACCTAGCCTTTATTAAATACTATTTTATAATACCTTTTATAACTATAGTACTATTACTATCTTTTATATTTTAATAATAATAATACTTTATAATAATATCTTTATTAACCTAGTATTTATAAAGGTAATATCCTTAATCTTAAATAATTTAAATACTATACTTATTATACTTAGTTTACTACTTAACAAGCCTTTTTTAATTACCTTAAGATTAATTATTATTACCTTATTAATACTGCTTTATTAATAATTAATATACTTATTATTATTATATAGTTTATAAATAAAAATATAGGCCTATATAACTTTATAGCTTATTTTTATATATTCTTTAATATCTACTCTTAACTTAATATTTAAAGTATTACTATTTATATTATTATTAATATAAAATATTCTACCTTAATTATTAATACTTATTAGCTTATATAATAGCTTAATATTACCTATAAATCTATTTTATTAATATTAATTAAAAAACTTAATAATATTATTACCTTTATATATTATATTACTTTTAGTATTTATTTATAAAGCAATATACTTATTAATTATATTTATTAATAAGCTAAGGTTAAAGTTTAAGCTTAAGTTATTAATAACCTTAAACCTACCTTACTTTTAAAAATTAAATAACTTTACCTTTATAATATTAAGATTAATTTTTAATATAAAATATTATTTATTATATTATATTAAAGTTTAATACTCTTAGTTTAAATCTATTATAAAGCCTTTACTTAAATTTATTATAAGGTTATATTATTATTTACTATCTTTATTTTACTATATTAAATAATATATATTTTTATTTAAAATACTTAACTACTTATTAACTATATTTTTATATTTACCTTTAAGTACTTTAGCATTCTTTATATATTAATTAATATAAATATAGCTTATATTATCTTTATTAACTTTAATAACTTCTTTATTAATCTAAAATAAAATACTTAGTTAAAAATAATTATAAAATATAAATATAATACTGCCTATACTTATTTAATTAGCCTTAATTATACTATATTTAATTAAGTATTATTATTAAAATTTATTATTATTAATAATATATATTATTATTATTATTACTTATTAATACTTTTTATATTTTTTATTATTAACTTTAAAGTTTATCTCTTTATTATAACCTTATTATTTAACTTTCTTAAAGATAATAACTATACCCTTAAACTACCTTTACTTAAAGAAATATCTTTAAAATAACCCTTTCTTTATAAACTATTACTTAATATTTACTATATTATTACTTTAAAAATTATTATACTTAAAGGTATATATATTATTATTAATAACCTAGCTATTACTTTAAAATTTATAATATTAATAATATAATATAATATTTAATATAACTATAATACTTTATTTATTTTAATTAAAGATTAAATATAGGTTTTACTATATAATAATTAAAAAGTAATAAAACTTTATATAAAACCTTACCTTTTAAATACTTAAGATTAAAAGGTTATAAAAAATACTTTTAACCCTTTATACTATATTAATTAAATATTATAAAGTTAATACTTAACCTTTTTTACTATCTTTATTTTTATTATATAAAAATATATTAATAAAGTTAATAAAGGCTAAGTTATTATTAACCTTTAATAACTTAATAATATTATTATACTAAATACTTACTTTTTACTATAATAAAAAGACTTTATTAATATACTTAAAGGCACTTAATATATTTTAATAATTAATACTTATTCCTTTTTTTACTAATTCCTTATCTATCTTAATTATTATAATAAATTAACCCTTATATTAGAAATAAGTATTATAGAGGAGAGTGAAAAGGCATAAGATATATTAGGTAGTATATAGCTATTAGCCTTTTATAAAATATCTATAAGGCTATTGCTAAATATTATTAGAGATAGGGGTTGTAGAGGAGAGTGAAAAGGCATAAGATATAATAAGTAGTATATAGCTATTAGCCTCTTGCAAGATAGCTATAAAGCTATTACTAAATATAAAGGTAGTATAATAACTATATTAATCTTTAACCTTTTTTTAGCTTTTTATTTAATTAATTAATCTTTTATAAATATATTTCTTTTTTTAGCTTAAGACTAAAGGCTTAAGGCTAGGGTTTTTTTATTAAGGTATAAAGCTTATATTACTATCTTACTATAGCCTTAATTATCCTTTAATAAATTACCCCCCTTTTTATAATAATATCCTTATTGCTATTTTATAAAAATAGCTTTTTTCTTCTTTATTATTAATCTTTAATAATATTACTATATAATTACTACTTCCTTACTTTTTTAATATCTATAGTATTAACTTATCTTTTTTTAACCTTATCTTTTTTAACCTTATTTTTATTAAGTAATAGCCTTTTTTTTAACTATAGCCTTTAAGTATATCCCTTTTTTAAAAGTATTAACTTAATACTACCTTACTTTAAGTTTATTATTACATTACTTTAACCTTTTTATAGCTTTTTTTTAAGTAATATCTTTATTTTAATTATAATTTATAAATATATTTTTTTTAAAAATATTATTTTAATATTATTAACTTACTATAGTCTTATTACTTTTTAATTTTAATTTTTATATTATACTCTTTTTATAATAAATTATTTATAAAATTAAAGTAATATATTTATATATTCTCTTTACTTAAATAATCCTTTTACTTAATATAATAATATTATTTATAGCTATAGTATTTATAAATAATAATATCTTTAATTTTAAATATTTTTTTAATAAAAAAAAAGTAATTTATTAACTTAATTAATATATTATCTTTATTATAAAACTCTTTAAGGTTTATAATATTAAAGATATTATATATCTATATTAATAATAATAATTATAGTTTATAAATAAGGCTGCTTATTTATTTTATTTTTTTAATTTAATAAAGTTTTATATATTTCTTTATTAACTTTTTATTAAGTTAATATAAATTTAAATACTTAATAAAAATAAAAACTTAATTATTAACTTTAAATAACTTTTTTATATAGCTTTTATTATATTATTTATTATATAATTTATTAATATTTTATAATATCTTTATAATATACTCTTTTATATTAATTATCTTATTAATCTTATTTAAAGTAGTTTAATTTATATAATTAAATTTAATTCTATAAGTCTTTAATATAGCTTAATTATATTTTAAAAGCAGGAATATAAATGCTTTATTAATAATTAAGTATTTAATAGTATTATATATAAACTTAATAAATAGTAATTATTTAACTTAATTTAATTAGTCTTTATTATAAAAAGCCTATAGATAATACTTAAGGTTTTAATTTTATTATTTAATTTAATTATTAATTTAAAGATAGAATACTATATTAAGTTCTTATTTATAATTAATAAAATAATAAAAAGATTATTAAAAAGTATTTATAAATATACTGCCTTTATTAAAAATAATTCCCTTTAATATACTATAAAGTTAAAAAATATAATATAAAAACTTTATTATAAGTTTTTTATTAATAATATTCTTTAAGTATAATATATAAATAATATACTTTATAAAATAGTTTATTATTATAAATATTAAATTATATATTTATTTTTTATAAACTACCTTAAGTAGCTTTATAATAAAATTTATTATAATCTCTTTTTATAGTCTTATAAGTATTAATAATATAGCTAACTTATTATATAGTAAATAATATCTTACTTTATTTATTTAATAAACTATATATATATTAATATATCTCTTTAGATTAATTTATAAACCTTTTTAATAATAGGTTTTAGTAATTTTTATTAAGGTCTTACTAACTCCTTAATGCCTAGCTATTAGGTTATTATAGAATAGTATTAAAATCTCTTTTTTTATATTAAAAAAGATAAATACTTACCTTTTATAATAAAGTAATTAATTATTATTAATTATTTAATTATATATATAATTTTTATTAATAATATTATACTTAATAACTTTTATTAACTTTAACTTTTTAAAGCATCCTTTTTTTATATTAAAAAAAAAGCCTTTATAAATATTTTATAATCTTTTTATAATATTATAATAATACTTTTATAAACTACTTACTTATTTATAATTAAAATCTTTAAAGATATATACTAAAGGCAGGCTATTTACTTAATTATAATTAAAACCCTTTTAACTTAAAGAATTAATATTAATAATAACTTAATATTTAAGTTATATTTAGGTTATAAGGGTATATAATTATTTATAATCCTCTTTAATATAGCTATACTAGCTTTATAAATACCTTTAAAATTATAATTATTATAATTAATTATTAAAAATTATTTTATAAATATAGCTAAATAATTATTATTTAATTACTTTTTTTTATTATAATAGTTTAATTTTTTAAAAAGTATATTTATAAGATTCTTTTTCTTTAAATAATACTTAATTATAAAATTATATAATAATAACACCCTTAATTAAGCAACCTGCTTAATTATTAACTTCTTTTTATTTATAAAGTAGCTATAGTTTAAATAATCTATAATAACCTATATTAAGTATTTTAAATAAGCTATATAATATCTTTATATTATAAAGGCTTTTATAATAATAAGTATTTTAATATTTAATATTATATAATAATACTTTATATTTAATAACTTTTTATTAAGGGATAATTAAGACTGCAGTAAGATAGCAGCACAGGCCTTATACCTTAATAAAAAGAAACCCTAGCCTTAAGCCCTTAATCTTAAGCTAAAAAAAGAAATATATTTATAAAAGGTTAATTAATTAAATAAAAAGCTAAAAAAAGGTTAAAGATTAATATAATTATTATACTATCTTTATATTTAATAATAACTTTATAGTTATTTTATAAAAGGTTAATAACTATATATTATTTATTATATTTTATACTTTTTTACTTTTTTTTATAATCTTTATTTTTAATAAATTAATCTTTTTACCTTTATAAAAGTAAAAGAATTATTAAAGGTAAAATAATAAAAAACTTAAATATATTATTTATATAAATTATTAATAAAGAGTTAATAAGTATATAGTTAAAACTTAAAAGTATTACTTTTTAAAATAAAGATATTATAATTAAAAAACCCTAGTTTATAAAGATAAAAAAGTATAATAATTTATCTTTTTTAAAGCTATAAGCTTTTACTTTAAAAATAATAAATTAATAAAAAAAAGTATAAAATAATTAAGTATTTTATATTTAATTATAGTAAAAAAGCTCTAGACCTTAAACCTATCTTTATAACTTAAAAAAAATTAAAAAAAAGTAAACTTATAGCTTAATATAAACTAAGCTTTAATTACTTAATTTAAAATTTAAAAAAAAGTTATAAATAAAACTCTAGATATATATTATAAACTTTAAAAAGTATTTTTAACTTAATAAAGATAAGTTTAATAATAAAGTTTATAAAGTTTAATATATAAATAATTATTTAAAAAGTAATATAAAGCTATAATAAACCCTTTACTTTAATTAAAAGTATAAAAAAGTATTTAATTAAATTATATATAATTAATACTTTAAGTAATATAAAGATAATATTATAAAAAAAAATACTTATACTTTAAAAATAATAATAAAGTTAAATACTCTTTATTAATAAAATTATAAAACCTTTTTAAGATTTTTTTTATATTTTAAAACCTTTATTAATAAAATCTTTAAAAAAATATTAAATATATTTAAGATTCTTTAAGTAATTAATAAATATAATTTTTAAATTAAAAAGAACTTAATTAATATTAAACTACTTACTATATAGCAAGAGCTTTATAGTATAAATATAAAAGCTAAGGTAATAATAAGTAATAATATAGGCTTAAAGCTAGTCTATAATAAAAAAAGCAATAATAAAGTATAGGTAATTACTTTAAATTATTAATTATTATAAATTAAGGATTTAAAAAAAAAACTTAATAAAAAGTTAATAATAACTTTTTAATATTTTTAAAAATAAAAATAAAAAATAATTTATATTATTAAAGTATTAAAAATATAAAAGAGTTTATTTATAATATTATTATAAAGTAAAAGATTATATAAAGTATAAAAATAATTTATATATTATAAAAAGGTATAATAACTTAATCTATATATTTATAAAAGTTAATATAATATTAATAATTAAAAAAGCTTAAAATAAAAACTTTAATATTATTAAAAATAAAGATATTAAATTAATAATAAAGGTTATAAAAAAAATATTAATAATAAGATTTATAAAGTTATAGCTAGGTTATAGTTAAAGAGAAGTAAAGATTATACTAGAATTTAAAAATAACTTAAATATATTAAATAAAAAACTATTATTAAAAAAAATAAAAATCCTGCTTTATAATAATAAAGTAATTAAAGAGTTCTTAAGCTTAAATATATAAATCTTAAGAAAAGTATTAATTATTATAAAGCTAGTTAATAATTAAAGAGTAATTAAAAGGTTTTTAATTCTCTTTATAATTATAAAGATAATAAATAATATTATTTTAAGTAGCTTATAGTTTAAAATAATAAACTTAACTATAGCTTAAAAAAAAATTACTTTAAGTTAATAAAAAAGACTTTTAAATTAATAATATTATAAAAGCAAGTTAAAAAGTAATATAAAAAAGTAAAGATTAAGATAATTATTATTAATATAATAAAAAAGCACCTTAACTTAAGCTTAAATTAAAATAAGCTAAAGACTTATAATAATTAATTAATAAAGAAACTATTACTTAAGTATTAAAAGTATATAAAGGTATTTTTTTAAAAAAAAATTATAAAGTTAATATTTTTAAAAAGATTAATATACTTAATAAACTTAAAGCTAGATATAAAGCTATTATAAAGACTTATTTACTTTTTAATAAAGATTAAGCTAAAGGTTCTTTATAATTATATTTAAATAGCTTTAGCAAGAGATTAAATTAAAAGATTAAACAGCTTAGCAAGTGCTTTAATATTATTTATATTAAAAAGAAAAGTAAGCTAAAACTATATATTAATTATTATAAGATTAACTAAATAACTTAAAAAAACTATATATTTATTTTATTAATATATAAGATTATAGATTAGCTTTAAGGCATTAAAGTATATATAAAGCTTACCTTAAAAAATATATATTATTAGCTATATATTTATAAAACAAATAAGTAAAAAATAGTATTTTATTATTACTATAGTTACTTTAAATATTAAGTACTACTTTTTAAATTAATAAATACCTTAGCTATATTTTAAAGCTATATTAATAATATATTAATAAATTATATAAACTATTTTTATATTATATACTTAAATAATATCTTAATATATAGTAATAATTTAAAAAAGTATAAGTAATATATAAATAATATATTAAAAAGATTAAAAATATATAGGTTATATATAAACTTATAAAAGTAAAAGTTTAATATTATATTTATATTATACTTTAAGTTTATAATTAAACTAAATAAAGTATATATAAAGTATAAATATATTAAGGTAATAATATAGTAATAAGTGCTTAGTAATATAAAAAAGATTCTTTTATTTTTAAGCTTTACTAGATTTTATAAATATTTTATTAAGAACTATAATAAAATTATAGCGCCCTTTATAAATAAAATTAAAAGATAATATAAAAAAACCTTTAAGCTTAATATTAATAAGCTAGCTATATTTAAAAAGCTATAAAATAAGTTTTTAAAAAAACCTATATTAATATATTTTAACTTTATAATAAGGCTATATATTAAGATTAATATATTAAACTTTATAATTAATATAATATTAATATAGTAATAAAAAGATAATTTATACTTTATTATATATCTTTTATAAAAGTTATTAAATATAAAGTATTATTATATAATACTAAATATTAAAATACTTATTATTATAAAAGCCTTTATAATATAAAGATATTATATAGCTTACTTAAAATACTTAATATAGGTTATTATAAACTACTTAAACTATAGCTACTTTATAAATAAAAAGAAGTTAATAATTAAATAAATTACTTAATTAAGGATATTATTACTATATAATTTTATAATTAAGTATTATTTAAAAAAAAGAATCTTATAAATATACTTTTTAAAAGATTAAACTATTATAATAAAAAAGAAAAAAAAATAACTAAATAATAATTACTTAACTATATTTATAAAATAACTTTTAATAATTAATTATAATAATTATAATTTTAAAGGCATTTATAAAGCTAGTATAGCTATATTAAAAAGGATTATAAATAATTATATACCTTTATAACCTAAATATAACTTAAATATTAAGTTATTATTAATATTAATTCTTTAAGTTAAAAAGGTTTTAATTATAATTAAGTAAGTAGCCTGCCTTTAATATATATCTTTAAAGATTTTAATTATAAATAAATAAGTAATTTATAAAAGTATTATTATAATATTATAAAAAGATTATAAAATATTTATAAAGGCTTTTTTTTAATATAAAAAAAGAATACCTTAATTAAAAAGCTAAAGTTAATAAAAATAATTAAGTATAATATTATTAATAAGAATTATATATATAATTAAGTAATTAATAATAATTAACTACTTTACTATAAAAGGTAAGTATTTATCTTTTTTAATATAAAAAAAGAGATTTTAATATTATTCTATAATAACTTAATAACTATATATTAAAGAGTTAATAAAACCTTAATAAAAATTATTAAGACTTATTATTAAAAAGGTTTATATATTAATATAAAGATATATATTAATATATATATAATTTATTAAATAAGTAAAGTAAGATATTACTTACTATATAATAAGTTAGCTATATTATTAATGCCTATAGGATTATAAAAAGAAATTATAATAAATTTTATTATAAAGTTACTTAAGGTAGTTTATAAAAAATAAATATATAATTTAATATTTATAATAATAAACTACTTTATAAAGTATATTATTTATATATTATACTTAAAGAATATTATTAATAAAGGATTTATAATAAAGTTTTTATATTATATCTTTTAACCTTATAATATATAAAAAGAAATTATTTTTAATAAAGGCAGTATATTTATAAATACTTTTTTAATCCTTTTATTATTTTATTAATTATAAATAATAACTTAATATAGTATTCTACCTTTAAATTAATAATTAAACTAAATAATAAAATTAAAACCTTAAGTACTATCTATAGGCCTTTTATAATAAAGACTAGCTAGATTAAGTTAAATAATTACTATTTATTAAGTTTATATATTATATTATTAAGCACTTAACTATTAATAAAATATTTATATTCTTACTTTTAGAATATAACTTAACTATATTAAAGACTTATAAAATTAAACTTAACTATATAAATTAAACTAGTTTAAATAAGATTAATAAAATAATTAATATAAAAAAGTATATTATAAAAATATTATAAAATATTAATAAATTATATAATAAGTAGTATAATAAAGAGTATATGAAGAAGTTATTTAAAGTTAGTAAGTAGGTTTTTATTTTTATTAAGTATTTAAATTTATATTAACTTAATAAAAAGTTAATAAAAAAGTATATAAAACCTTATTAAATTAAAGGAATTATTAAGATAAGCTACCTTACCTATAAGCTATAATTATTATTATTAATATAAATATATAATATCTTAATATTATAAACCTTAAAGAGTTTTATAATAAAAATAATATATTAATTAAGTTAATAAATTATCTTTTTTTTATTAAAGAAATATTTAAAATTAAAGATATTATTAATTATAAATACTATAGCTATAAATAACTTTACTATATTAAGTAAAAAGATTATTTAAATAAAAAAAATATAAATATATTACTTTAACTTTATAAATAACTTATTATAAAACCAGTATAATATAAAAATTAAAGTTAAAAAGTAATAAAATTATAGCAAGCTAGTAATATTAAAGTAATATTTTTTAAAAAAGGGTATATTTATAAACTATAGTTAAAATAAAGATATTACTTAAAAAAAATAATAAAAGGTTTAAAGCTAAAGAATAATAAACTTAAGGTAAGGTAGTATTAAGCTAGCGCTTTTAAAAAAAGGGTATACCTAAGGGCTATAGCTAAGAAAAAAAGGCTATTACTTAATAAAGATAAAGCTAAAAAAAGATAGATTAATATTATAAAAGGTTAAAAAAGTAAGGAAGTAGTTATTATATAGTAATATTACTAAAGATTAATAATAATAAAAAAAAAGCTATTTTATAAAATAATAATAAAGGCATTATTATAAAAAAAGGGGTAATTTATTAAATAATAATTAAGACTATAGTAAGATAATAATATAAGCCTTATACTTTAATAAAGAGAAACCTTAACCTTAAGCCTTTAGTTTTAAGCTAGAAAAAGAAATATATTTATAAAAAGTTAATTAATTAAATAAAAAGCTAAAAGAAGGTTAAAGATTAATATAGTTATTATACTACCTTTATATTTAGTAATAGCCTTATAGCTATCTTATAAAAGGCTAATAGCTATATACTACTTATTATATCTTATGCCTTTTTAATCTCCTCTACAACCCCTATCTCTAACACTATTATTATTATTATTATTATTATTATTATTACTATCTTTATTATTATTACTATCTTTATTACTATCTTTATTACTATCTTTATTATTATTATTATTATTATTATTATTATTACTATTATTATTACTATTACTATTACTATTACTATTACTATTACTATTACTATTACTATTACTATTACTATTATTATTACTATTTACTATATTATTATTATTATTATTATTATTATTATAGTCTTTATTATCTTTATTATCCTTATTATTATCTTTATTATCTTTATCTTTATTACTATCTTTAATACTATTATTATTATTATTATCTTTATTATTATTATTATTATTATGATTATTATTATTAAGAAGGGTATTTATAAAGGCAGGAATAAGAGTAAGAGTGGGAATAAAAGCAGGAGCAGGAGGGGCTAGGGGGATTATAATAACTAGTATAATAATAGCTAAGATAATTAAAGCTAGGGCTAGGGTAATTAAAGCAAGGATAAGCATTAAAGATACTATAAAAAAAATAATTATTAAGGCTATTATAATAAAAACAGGTGCTAAAGGTATAATTAAAATAAAGGCTATAAAGGCTAAAAAAGGAGGGGGAGTTATAATTAATATAAAAAAAAGTAAAGTATTATATTATATATAGTATTAATTATAAATAATATTAAAAATAAGCTTTTAAATAGCTTAAAGAATTAATAAATTTATAAATACTAAATAAAAAGTATTAAATTAAATAAAGCTATTTAAAAGGATTTTTTACTCTTTAAGCTTAAGTTTAAGTTATTATTATAATTATTATTATTAATAATAATAATAATAATAAAGATTATAAAATTAAAAAAGGTTATAAAAAGGTAAGAAAAGCTTTTTTTATATAGCCTTAAGTATTTTATTTTATTATTAAAGCTTTAAACTTATAAGTCTTTATTTTTATTTTTATTAATTATTATATAAGGTATAAAGTTACTTTATAATTAATTCTTTATTAAAAAAACAGGCCTTTAGTTTAAAGTAATAAAAAAACCAATATAAATCTATTTATAAATATAAAGAAGCTTAAGAAAAAAAAATATAAAAAAAAGGATAAAATATTAAGGAATTTAAGAAATAATATATAATACTATATATAAATAGTATTATTATATAAAGGGTATATAGAAAACAATGCTTAATATATATTAAAAAAGTATATCTTTATTATAATATATACTTAAGGCACTAGGCTTTATTAAGATAAAGCTTAGTTATTAAAATAAAAAGACTTTTTTATAATTATTTATAGGCCTTATAGTACTTATTTTCTTTATTTTATTTAAGGCTCTTTTAAACCTATCTTCTTAAGCTCTTTTTAACCGATCCACTCTTTTTAATATTAAGATATATAAAATATATTAATAATAGGTATATAAAGGAATATATTAGCTTATTAAAGAGTTGTTTAGCATAATGAAATATAATAGCCTTAATTATTTAGGTTGTTGTCTGGTTTCTAGTTAATAACTCTTCCTTATTTTATTATGTTTTAAGCCTGTAATAGACCTTTAGCCCGCTGCTAGTTATAAAATAGGTTAAGTAGTTTATAAATAGTTTATAACTTTATAATTACTTAAAGAGTTTAAGATTATATTACTTATAATAAACTTAAGTAAGATAATAATAATCTCAAGCTTTAAAAGCTTTTAATAATTAAAATCATATATATTAAAGCTATAAATATCTTTATTATAAATTAAATTTATTAAATAATTAATAATGTTTATAAAGTTATTATACCTATATTTATAATTAATTATCTACATTATAAAATATTTATTATATATTAAATCTTAAAGTAGTTAAAAAGTTATTAGAAATAAGGGTTATAAAGAAGAGCAAAAAGGCATAAGATATAATAAATAGTAAATAGTTATTAATATTTTATAATATAGCTATAAAGTTATTATTAAATATAAAGGAATATAATAATTATATTAATCTTAAACTTTTTTTAAATTTTTTATTTAATGAATTAATCTTTTATAAATATATTTCCTTTTTTAAATTAAGACTAAAGGCTTTAGGTTAAGTTTTTTTTATTAAGGTATAAAGCTTATATTATTATTATACTATAGCCTTAATTATATTTTAATAAATTATATCTTTTTTATCATAATACCTTTATTATTATGTTATAAATATAGTTTTTTTATTTTTTATTATTAATCTTTAATTAATAATATTATTATATAATTATTACTTTTTTACTTTTTAAATACTTTATAATATTAACTTATTTTTTTATAACCTTAATTTTATTAAATAACAGCCTCTTTATCTTAACTATAGCACTTTAAATACACTCTTTCTTTAAAAATATTAATTTAGCACTACCTTATATTAAGTTTATTATTTTTTAACTTTAATATTTATATTCTTTTAAATAATAACTTTCTTTTAATTATAGTCTGTAAGTATACCTTTTTTAAAAAAGTATTAACTTAGTATTAACTTACTTTAATTTTATTATTTTTTAACTTTAATATTTATATTATATTTTTATAATAAATTATTAAGAAAGTTAAAGTTATATATTTATATATTATTTCATTTAAATAATCTTTTTACTTAATATAATAAAGTCATTTTAGCTATAGTATTTATAATTAATAATATCTTTAATTTTAAATATTTCTTTAATAAAAAAGGTAATTTATTAACTTAATAAATATATTATCTTTATTATAAAACTCTTTAAGGTTTATAATAATAAAGATATTATATATTTATATTAATAATAATAATTATCCTTTATAAATAATACTATTTATTTTAATAATAATAATTATCCTTTATAAATAATACTATAAAGAACTGGCCTTATGGCAACTATAAATAA
Organism: Trichoderma cornu-damae; assembly: GCA_020631695.1. NCBI lineage: Eukaryota > Fungi > Ascomycota > Sordariomycetes > Hypocreales > Hypocreaceae > Trichoderma > Trichoderma cornu-damae. Next base: position 6,421,167 of record CM036088.1, read on the forward strand.
GCATTTTAATATAAATTTATATACTTAAGGAGAAGAAGAGTCTATATATCTTTATGTTCCTTTATAGCTGGTTATATACCTATAGAATGGGTATACCTTAAAAAAGGGCTGGGGCCCTATAGGGCCTAGGCTGGTAATACCTTAGGTAAGGGCCGGGCCTTTATAGGGCCCAGGCTGGTAATACCTTAGGTAAGGGCTGGGCCTTTATAGGGCCTGGGTTATGCAAGGCTTGGGCAAAGCCCGAGCCTGTAATAAATACTATTTACTTTAATAATATTTTTAATTTAATAAAATTTTATATACTTCTTTATTAACTTTTTATTAAGTTAATATAAATTTAAGTATTTAATAAAGACTAAAACTTAATTATTAAGTTTAAATACTTTCTTTATATAGCTTTTATTATATTATTTATTATATAATTTATTAACTTTTTATAATATATTTATAATATACTTTTTTATATTTATTATTTTATTAATCTTATTTAAGGCAGTTTTATTTATATATTTAAGTTTAAATTTTATAAGTCTTTAATATAGCTGGATTATATTTTAAAAATAAGAATATAAGTGCTTTATTAATAGGTAAGTTAAAGCTAAGGGTTTAAGGCTAGGGTTCCTTGCCCTTAAGTCATAGGGTTAATATTTTATCTTACTATAGTCTTTCTTATCCTTTAATAATTATAACATTAAGTTAGCTATCTAGCACATTAAATTTTAATAAAAATTATTAAAAGCTATATAAAGAATATAATTAAATTAAATACTTGCTTTTTTTAATGAAAATAAAGAAAATATAATAAAAAATATATTACTTTTAATTAACAAAATAATAAAAATAATTTTTTTTTATTTTTTTTAATATTACTTTATAAATTATACTTTTATTTTTTTTAAATAAGTATTAAAACTTAATATAATTATTAAGTTAGTATACCCTTTGGTACTTTAAATTTCTTAGTGTTACTATAATTTATATAAGTACCTTAGGGTGCTGGATAGCTAGATTGGTGTGCTGAATAGTCGGCCCCTTGAATTATTAAGAAAGAGGGGTACGGGGGAAAATCATGATATTTATTATAATTACACTATGTTAGGCACTTTATATATTATTTTATCTACATGTGGTTATACTATGTTTATATAAAGTTCACATTGCCAAAGTACTTGGTGATATGGAAGCTCGCCTGATCAGGAGGAGACCAGGCACCAAGGCCTTGGTTTGGGTATGTTTCTGGTCTGACAACGGTTCTAAAGAAATTCATTCTCCACTTTGTGCCCTTTGCCTTCCCAACATCGACATTGAAGATGCCGAGAGGAACCGTGACGCTGCTCTCCCACATCTTAGCCGGCTTGTTGAGCACTGTCTTGGCGCTGAATCCGTCGGTTGCGGGATCCGATATAAAGAAGTGGTCAAAAGGCGCACCGGCCGTGCGGTTCTTGGAAGGGTTATAGACAAAGGCCTGGTATGTCACATTGTTGGGATTGACCTCGAGTTCGACATATGTCTGGGGGTCTTCCGTGCCCTTGTAGAGGAAGGCCTCCATGACCTCGTATTCCCATATGTCGTCGTTGGTGCCTTGCGAAGAATTGAAGAAGAAGTTGACCTCGTCATAGGCTATGAATGTGAGCTCAAGGCTCTTGTCTGTGTAGCACAAGTTGACTTGCGTGCGCGGGAAGGGGGTCAGGTCGGGCACCGACCTGCTGAAGCTGATGGTGCCGATGCCAGGGCACGAGGGTACATTGACGCCCGGGACCTCGGTGGCGGAGGCCGTTGCGAAGAGGCCCGCTGTGGCAGCAGTAAGAGTGAGAAGGTGATGCATCCTGAAGGTTTGTTTGGCTGTGAGTTTGAAGTGACGCTGATTTCCTTCTCCTTTAATCCCCTCTAGTCCTCGATCTCTGTTCCCGTCCATCGTGTGGTTTTCAGGCCGAAGCTTGCATTCATAAGCCTAAGATTCGCTAATGGCGGAGTGGATGTGACGTTACAAGATGGCCTTTAACCTACAGTGGGAGTCCAAAAGTAACGATCCAGTCTAAAAATTCCATATAAAATCCACTAAAATCCAAATTTTAAAAACACTATTACATATATAAAATAAGGGAAAAAATAAAATATAAATAAATAATATAATAAATAAATAGTTAAATTTTTATATTTTTCAATTTATTTATATATATCTATTATTTTTTATTTTTTTATTAATTTCTAAACATTAAGTAAAAAAGTAAGCACTTAATTTATAATAGTTAATATACTAAAACTTAATATATAAGCCACTATAAATTAAAATTTTAATTATTAATATCACTATAATTATAGTAGGTAAAAATTATTAAAAAGAAAATAATACTTTAAATTATAATATAGACTATTTATTAAAAATATATTATAATTTATAAATATATATAATAGTTATATATATAAATAATATATTTTTATAATTTAATTAAATTATTATTATATAAAATTTAGAGTATTTTGCTGTTAAAATATATGCATTTATATGGGAATTTAGGGCTGGATCGAGACTTTTGGACACCCACTGTAGCTGGGCATCTTAAAACGGACCAATAGTTCTCATTCTCGGTTGCTATTTGCCGCTATGCTCGAGCTAGTTTCAGCCACCTTACATTTCCCACCATACCACATCATATATAAAAGAAATAAATCCCAGCCTTGCCCCACAGACTAAGCGGTTGGTTACCTTTAGTTAGATTACATTTAGGAATGAATACTATTACAAGAATACCACCATGACCTATAAGGCTACTAAGTCAGCAGCAATAGTCCCTAGTTATAAATAGCTAATTAATTGTTTTTAATATAAAGAGGCAAGCCTCTTATATTACTATTTAATATCTACTACTATAATAATTAATAATAATTATAACCTACTATATTAATAACTAACCAGCCTAAAGTATTAACCATTATTAACCTACTACCTAGCAGCCTTTAAGCTATTATTTTAATCTTAATAACATATTTCTCTTTCTCCCTTACTTTTTATATATCTTAATAATATTTGTTTTATTTATCTTAATAATATTTTACCTTTATTAATAAATATCTATAACTACCCCTTTTAATCTTTTTTATTTTTTAAACACAGCTAGCCTACACTATCTTATTCAATAATACTTAATACTTATTAATAAATAATAACTATAAAATATTATTATTAATATTTAAATACTTTATCTCTTTAGCCTACTCTTAATTAATAAACTTAATTATAAAGACCCTTTTAATATTTATATTTTTTAAATTAAGTTATTAACTTCTTAATTTTATTATTTTACTTTATTTATTATCTTTAATTAACTATTTCTTATAATAATATATTTTTTATAACTCTATAATAATAAGCTACTTTTTAATAACTCTTTAATAATTAAACTATATTATAATAGGTTAATTATAATATATTAAATATATTGCCTTTATATCTTGCTTTTTATTATTTAATAATAAAGTAATAATAACTAAATAAGCTTAATATTATTTATACCTTACTTACTATATATATTATTTATAAATATAAATCTTTAACCTCTTTTTATATTAATAAATAACTACCTATTTTATATATCTTTAGTAATTAATTCATAATAATAAATGAATTTATAATTAATATAATTACTTTTAATGCATTAAGCTTATCTAGCTTTATATCTTTATAAGCTTTTATACTTTTTCTACCCCTCTCCCCCTTTTTTTAATTTGATTATTTATACTTATTAACCCTTTTTTTAAACTACCCTTTATACCTTTTAATACTTTAAGCGTTTTTATATAATATTTATTACTTTATATTAAATAATAATAATTATTATTAATATATAGCAGTCTCTTGTTAATAATATTTTATAATAATCTATTTTATCTATATCTATAGCTTATTATTTATAATTATCTTTTTACTATATTATATAATAAATATCCTACCTTTTTTAACTAACTTAATAGTTTTAAAAACCTTTTTAATAAATAATAAGTATTATAATTTCTTAATTATCATTAACTTATTTTATAAAATCTTTAATATTTAATAATTATAAAACCTTCTTTAATAAATAAAGGTAAAGGTTTTAAATACCTTTATAATCTAACTACCCCTTTAATAAATATTAATATATTATTATTAATAGATATTATTAACTAGCAACCCTTTAGCTCTACCTTTATTTATAACTAATTATAAATTGCTCTTAATAATTATTATTAATCTTAATCTTAATATTTATATTATTACCTAGCTTTATTTAATAATAAGTATTAGAAAGAGCGGATTGGTTAAAATGTTAGAGATAGGTGTTTAAGGAAGAGTGATAGATATTAGGTAGGTCTTAGAATAAAGCAAGGTTATAGGTATTATAAAAGGAAATAAAAGTAAGATTATAACTAGGTTTATATATATAACTTTATTTATCTTTACTCTTTTTTTATAAATAAAGGCAAGGTCTTTTTTTTTATATTTAAAAATATTTATAATAATTAAATACTTTTATTAAGTATTAAAGCTTTTAGCTATATACTTTTATTTAATATTAAAGCTTTTATATATTTTTATTTAATATTAATACTTTAAGTTAAATATTTTTATTTAATATTAAAGCTTTTAGTTATTAATAAGGTTATTAATAGTTTAAGCTCTTTAGCTCTTAATAAGCTGCCTTTTTTTTATATTATTATCTTAATAATATTATAAATTATATAAGCTTTCTTTATTTAAGTTATAAGTAATAGTTTTATATAGTGCTTTATTAATATTTATACTATAGCTTTATAGTAAGTCTTTTATTATAAATTAACTATATTTATATAAAGAGCTTATTAAAAAGTATTTTTTTATTTTTATTATATTAATAAATCTTTTTTTTATTTCTTTTTTTCTTTTTTCTTTTTTTAATTTATAGCCTAGCTTTTTTTTTATTATTCTTTTATTATAGCCCTTTAAACTTACTCTTTAGCTTTAAAAGCTAAAAAACTAATATTACTAGCTTTTATAAAAAAAGCTTATTAAGCTTATCTATATTAAGGGACAATCAAGACTGCAGCGAGATAGCAGCACAAGCCCTATGCCCTAGTAAGGAGAGCCCTAGCCTTAAGTCCTTAATCTTAAACTAAAAAAGGAAATATATTTATAAAAGGCTAATTAATTAAATAAAAAGCTAAAAAAAGGTTAAAGATTAATATAAATTATTATATTACCTTTATATTTAATAATAGCTTTATAGCTATTTTATAAAAGGTTAATAACTATATATTATTTATTATATTTTATATTTTTTTACTCTTTTTTATAATCTTTATTTTTAATAAATTAATCTTTTTACTTTTATAAAGATAAAAGGATTATTAAAGATAAGATAATAAAAAACTTAAGTATATTATTTATATAAATTATTAATAAAGAGCTAGTAAGTATATAGTTAGAATTTAAAAGTATTACTTTTTAAAATAAAAATATTATAATTAAAGAACTTTAATTTATAAAGATAAAAAAGTATAATAATTTATTTTTTTTAAAAGCTATAAGCCTTTATTTTAAAAATAATAAATTAATAAAAAAAGTATAAAATAATTAAATATTTTATATTTAATTAAAATAAAAAAGCTTTAAACCTTAAACCTATCTTTTTAACTTAAAAAAAACTTAAAAAAAAGTAAACTTATAGCTTAATATAGATTAAGCTTTAATTATTTAACTAAAAGTTTAAAAAAAAATTATAAATAAAGCTTTAAATATATATTATAGATTTTAAAAAGTATTTTTAATTTAATAAAGATAAGTTTAATAATAAAGTTTATAAAGTTTAATATATAAATAACTATTTAAAAAGTAATATAAAGCTATAATAAACCTTTTACTTTAATTAAGAGTATAAAAAAGTATTTAATTAAATTATATATAATTAATACCTTAAGTAATATAAAGATAATATTATAAAAAAAAGTACTTATACTTTAAAAATAATAATAAAGCTAAATACCTTTTATTAATAAAATTATAAAACCTTTTTAAGATTTTTTTTATATTTTAAAACCTTTATTAATAAAATCTTTAAAAAAATACTAAATATATTTAAGATCCTTTAAGTAATTAATAAATATAACTTTTAGATTAAAAAGAACTTAATTAATATTAAACTACTTATTATATAATAAAAGCTTTATAATATAAGTATAAAAGCTAAGGTAATAATAAGTAATAATACTAGCTTAAAGCTAGCTTATAATAAAAAAAGTAATAATAAAGTATAAATAACTACCTTAAATTATTAATTACTATAAATTAAAAATATAAAAAAAAAAACCTAGCAAGAAGTTAATAATAACCTTTTAATATTTTTAAAAATAAAGAAAAAAGTATAATTATCTTCCCTTAAAAAAAGTAAGTAATAAGGTAATTATTTTCTTTTTTTTAAAAAAAGTAGCTAATTTTCTTTATCTTGCTTTAAAAAAGGCAGTTAATCTTTTTTATCTTTTTTTAAAGAAAGTATTTAATAAAATAATTATTATCTTTTTTTTAAAAAAGTAGTTAATTTTCTTTATCTTTTTTTAAAGGAAATAGTTAGTTAATTTTATCTTTTTTTAAAAGAAGGATTTAATAAAATAGTTATTTTCTTCCTTTAGAAAAAGAAGTTAATCTTCTTTATCTTCCTTTAAAAAAAGAAGTTAATCTTTTTTATCTTCCTTTAAAGGAAGGATTTAATAAAATAATTATTTTCTTCTTTTTAAAGAAGAAGTTAATCTTTTTTATCTTCTTTTAAAAAAAGGATTTAATAAAATAGTTACTTTCTTCTTTTTAAAGAAGAAGTTAATCTTCTTTATCTTCCTTTAAAAAAAGGATTTAATAAAATAGTTATTTTCTTTTTTTAAAGAAAGGGTTTAATAAAATAATTATTTTCTTCTTTTAAAAAAAGAATTTAATAAAGTAGTTGTTTTCTTCCTTTAGAGAAAGGATTTAATAAAGTAATTATTTTCTTCCTTTAGAGGAAGGATTTAATAAAGTAGTTATTTTCTTTTTTTAAAGGAAGCCTTTAATAAGATAGTTATTTTCTTCCTTTAAAGAAAGCCTTTAATAAGATAGTTATTTTCTTCTTTTAAAAAAAGCCTTTAATAAAATAATTATTTTCTTTCTTTAATAAAAGGATTTAATAAAATAGTTATTTTCTTCCTTTAAAGGAAGGATTTAATAAAATAGTTATTTTCTTCTTTTAGAAAAAAGATTTAATAAAATAGTTATTTTCTTTTTCTTAAAGAAGAAGTTAATCTTATTTATCTTTTTTTAAAAAAAGGATTTAATAAAATAGTTATTTTCTTTCTTTAAAAGAAGGATTTAATAAGATAGTTATTTTCTTTCTTTAAAGAAAGGATTTAATAAGATAGTTATTTTTTTTCTTTAAAGGAAGCCTTTAATAAAATAGTTATTTTCTTTTTTTTAAAGAAGGGTTTAATAAGGTAGTTATTTTCTTCCTTTAGAGAAAGGATTTAATAAGGTAGTTATTTTCTTTTATTAAAGAAAGGATTTAATAAAGTGGTTATTTTCTTTTATTAAAGGAAGAAGTTAATTACATTCATTCTAGTTTAATAAAAAGGATTTAATAAAAGAATTGTTAGAAAGAGCGGATTGGTTAAAAGGAGCTTAGGAAGATAGGTTTAAAAGAGCCTTAAATAAAATAAAAGAAATAGGTGCTATAAGGCTTATAAATAATTATAAAGGAGTCTTTTTATCTAAAAGATTAAGCTTTATCTTAATAAGGCCTAGTGCCTTAAGCATATATTATATAAAAGATATACTCCTTTAATATATAATAAGCACTATTTTCTATATACCCTTTATATAATAATACTATTTATATATAGTATTATATATTATTTTTTAAATTCTTTAATATTTTATCTTTTTTTTTTATATCTCTTTTTCTTAAGCTTTTTTATATATATAAATTAATTTATATTACTTTTTTTATTACCTTAAAGCAAGGGCTTATTTCTTTAATATAAAATTAATTATAAAGTAACTTTATACCTTATTTAATAATTAATAATAATAAAAATAAAGATTTATAAGTTTAAAGCTTTAATAATAAAGTAAAATACTTAAGGCTATATAAAAAAGCTTTTTTTACCTTTTTATAACCTTTTTTAATTTTATAATCTTTATTATTATTATCTTTATTATTAATAATAATAATAATAATAAAAATAGCTTAAACTTAAGCTTAAAAAATAAAAAATCTTTTTAAATAGCTTTATTTAATTTAATACTTTTTATTTAGTATTTATAAACTTATTTATTCTTTAAGTTATTTAAAAGCTTATTTTTAATATTATTTATAATTAACACTATATATAATATAATACTTTACTTTTTTTTATATTAATTATAGCTCTCCCTCCTTTTTTAACCTTTATAGACTTTATTTTAATTATACCTTTAGCACCTGCTTTTATTATAATAGCCCTTATAGTTATTATTCTTTTTATAATGCCTTTAATACTTATCCCTGCTTTAGTTCCCTTAATCCTAGCCTTAATTATTTTATTAATTATTATACTAGTTATTATAATCTCTTTAACCCCTCTTACTCTTATTTTTATTCTTATTCTTACTCTTGCTATATTTATAAATACCCTTTTTAATAATAATAATAATAATAATAATAATAATAATAATAATAATAATAATAATAATAATAATAATAATAAAGATAGTAATAAGGATAGTAATAAAGATAGTAATAAAGATAATAATAAGAATAAAGATAATAATAAGAATAATAATAATAATAATAATAATAATAATAATAATAATAATAATAATAATAATAATAATAATAATAATAATAATAATAATAATAATAATAATAATAATAATAATAATAATAATAATAATAATAATAATAATAATAATCTTGCCTTTATAATACTAACTACTTTATACTTACCTTATTATCCTTACTACTTAAAATACTTAAAAAGTATTATTATTAATAAAGGTAACTTTTTTTAATATATCCTTACTATAGGCTAGTTTTATTAATACTAAAATTATTTTACTTATAGGTATTAATATTTATTAATATAAACTTAATTCTTTTTATTTAATCTTTTTTTTATTTAATTATAAGCTTTTAGACTTATATAATTAATAAGCCTAGCTTAAGTTCTTTAAAATATTATAAAAAAAAGGGATACTATAGTAAGTTGCTTTATTTATATTAAATAAAAGCTTAGAAAATAATTATTAAATAGAAAATATAGTATTATTATTTAACCTTAAGGTTTATAATAAGCTTTATTTAAGTAAATAATAAAGATTATTTATTAAATAGTTTAGTAAAGCAGGCCTTACTCTTTAATAATATAATAATATATATTAAGGTATATACCTTATAGATAAGGCTAAAAGAGTTTTTATTAATTAATAATAGCCTGTAAGGCGCTAGTTTATTAAGTTTTCTTTTTTTTTTAATTTTTTATATAATTTTTAGTTAAAAGGGTTAAAGCACTTTAAATTAATATTCTTATACTTCTTTTTATTATTTTAAGCTTTTCTTTAATAATTTTTTATTTTTTTTTTATTTTTTAAAACCTTTAAGTTTAATAAAGCCTTAAAGTATTTAAATTATTAATATAAAAGAGCTTTTATAAACTTATTAAAAAGTATTTTTTATAAGGTTAAGTATAAGACCTTAAAAGCTTTATATTAATACTCTTAATATAGCTATATATTCTATATATTAATATAATAAAGGTAGGTATTAATCTTTTTATTATCTTTAAATATAAAATATATTATTTATTAATTATTATAGTTAATATTTTAATTTTTATTTAAATTAAAGTATATTTTATTAAAAAGGCACTATAGACTTATTATTTTTTTATTATTATTAATAAAGCAAGCAGTTTAGCCTTAATTATTAATATATTAATTATACTTTAATAAGTAATACTTTATATAATTAATTTATTAAATAATATTATAAAATATCTTTATAAAGATCTTTTAGTCTTAATATTATTAATAAATAATATATTACTTAAAGTAATTAAGATTTATATTTTATTAATTTTTTTATATTAAAGAGCTAAGTATTTTTATATAAATAAATAGTAAATAAGCTAATTAATAACTTTATAATACTTAGGTTTTAAATTAGTAGTATATCTTATTAATATAGCTACTATAAAAGCTATATTAAGTCTTATTAAGATTACTATATAAAGTATTAATTTAATTTTTTTTTAATAGCTTTTAATCTTAAAGGTAGTAGCTTAAAAGCTATTTTTTTAAAAAAAAAGTATAAAAAAAAATTATAAAATATTAATTCTTTTTATTTAAATTAAACTTTTAAGCAACCTTTTATATACATACTTTATATAATAAATATATCTTATACTTAAAATATTTATAAATAATATTAATCCTTAAGAACTACTTTACATCACCCTCTTTATAAAGTTTATATTTCTTTTTTAATATATTTATAAACTTATTAAATAAAGTATAGTTATACTTATAATATATAATAAAGATATTATTTATAAAGAAATAAAAAAATAACTTTTAATTTTTTAAATAATATAAATAAGGCTTTTTTATACTAAAGATTAGCTTTAATAAATATAAGGTTATTATAAACTTTTTAAATTATAATTATAATAAATCTTAAAGTTTATAAAAAGCTTTTTTAAGCTTAATAAGCTTATTAAGTAGCTTAAAACCTAGTAGTATTTTATATATAATTAATATACCTTACTTATCTTTTATTATATTTAAAAATATATTTTTAATATTAAACTATTTAAGCTTTAGGTTAAATCTTATAGTTAAGGTTATAAATACTTAAAATAAGTATATAGTAAGTATTATAGTATAGGTTCTTTAAATAGTTAAGCTTTTTTAAAGGTCTTTTTTAACTATAAATTAAGCTTTATATTTTATTAATATTTTAGCTTAATTAAATTTATATATAAATACTTATTTTAATAATAAAGGTATTAACTTAACTTTTAATTTTTTAATTTTTTTTTAAGTTTTTTTATAATATAAAGCTTTAATTTCTTTATATATAGCTTTAATAAATTAATCTTTTAATAAATACTTTATAAACTCTCTTTACCTTTTTAATAGCTTAATTAAATCTTTTAACTTAATAAAAAGCTTGCTTAATATTATTATTAACCTTAAGGTATATTTTTAATATATTATTACTTTAAATATAATAAATGTTATTTATAAACTTATTAAATTATTATTTTTTAATATTTATTAATTAAGTAAAAGATTATAAATATTTTTATTTAAAAGCTTATTAAGTATAGTATATATATTATTAAGCTTATTTTTTTTTTACTTTTTTTTTTTTAAAAAAAAAAGCTTGCTTACTTAACCTCTTTCTTTTTATAGCTTTATACTTTTATATAAAGCTAAAGAAAATACTTTAATTAAGATAATATACTTTAATTATTATATTATTAAGCTTTATTTATATAGAATAGTAATTTTATAAAATAAATTATTTACTTTTTAAAATATACTTTTTTATTATTTTTAAAGTAATAAAAAATCTTTTTCTTTATCTTTATTAATCTATAGTTTAATTAAAGGCAGTAAGTAATTTATTTTAAATATTATTTATAATATTAATATACTTACTTAAGCTTTTTATAATTAATATTATATATTAAAATAATTTTATTTTAATATTTTATAAAGTATTTTTAATCTTAAAGTTTTATAATATTTAAGGGGTTTTAAGCTTTTAAAAGGCTTTTTTATACTTTTAAAAGCTATTACCTTTAAGATTATTTACTTTAAACTCTTTTAAGTAAGGTTGTTTTAATATAAATAAGTGCTTTTTTTAAGTTTTATAAATTTTACTTTATTATCTTTTACTTTATAAAATAGCTTATTTTATTTTATAATTATTTATATATTTAAGCTTTTTAGCTTAAGTTAATAAAAGTAAGACTTATTAAAGGTTATATTTTTAATTATTAAGATCTTTTTAAAGTAAAGGATTTAAATTTAATAAATATTAATAACTTAATAATTAACTAAATACTTAATAATCTTTTTAAGGCTGACTTTATATAATCTTTTCTTCCTTCTTGCTTTATAGTTATATTATAATATATATATATAGTAATTATAAATATATAAATTACTTTAATTAAGCTTTAAGTTAGTAATATACTTTTAAATTTATAAAAAAGTATATTTTTAAAAATATTTCTTTAGCTTATTAATTAATAAGATTATTTTATTTATTTTTAAAAAGCTTATATTAATTAAATATATAATAGCTTTTAAGCTTTTTAACTATAGCTTTATAAAAAGCCTTATATTATTAAGTATCTTTATAAACTTATTAATTATTTCTTAACTTACTTATTTAAAGCTATTATTTAGCTTATATATAAAAAAAGGTATAAGCTTTAAGATTATACCTTTAATATTTAATTAATATTAAAATTGCATTTTATTTATAATTATAATAATAACTTACTTATTATCTTGCCTTACTTTATAAATATATATATAAAATTATTTTTTAACTATATATTTATAATAAAATAATATATTAAAAATAATTTTTAATTTTTTATTTAATAATAATATAATATATAATTATTTACTATATTTATTTTTTATAATAAATAACTATTTTACTTTATTAAACCTTAATAAATAATTTTATAAATCTTAATATATATATTAAAAAGGCCTTAATATATAATATTTAAACTATTTATATAAAATATACTTTATTATAAATAATATTAAGTATACTTTATATTTAATTATTTTTATACCTTTAATTTAAATATTTTTAATATTATATATAAGGCTTTTAAGTATATAAAAGTTTAAATACCCTGCTTTAAAATATTATAATTCCTTTATATTATAATAAAAAATTAATAAATCTTTAGTTAGTCTTTTACTTTATACTTTTTACTTTATTTAATTATTTACTATAGTAAGTATAAAAATATAGTCTATATATAGTATTATTTTTTTATTAAGGTTTAAAATATAAAAAAATAATAGTTTATATTTAAAAAATATTAAGCCTTGCTTTTTAATTAAAGATATTAACTTTATATTTTAATTAAGGGTTTTAAAGTAAAATAAATAATTAAATTTTATATACTATATATTTAATTTTTAACCTTAATTTTAAAGATAATATTAATATAAAATCCTTTAATTATTACTATATTATTAAGTATAAGATTTTTTATCTTTAATTTATAAGCTTTATTAAAAATATTTTTAAATTTATAAATACCCTTTTTAAATACCTTAATTTAATTAATGCTTACTTTAACTTAATCTTTATTATTATATAGTATAAAGCTTTTTATATTAAAAAGGTTTTAATTAATAATAAAATATATAGCTTTATAAATATTAAAGACTATATTTATATTAAGCTTATAATTATTATTTATAAATATATTATAAACTCTTAAGGTATTTATAATATTTATAATCTTAAGGTTTATAACTATAGTAATAATAATTTTAAAGAAGTTATTCTTTTAGTTAAACTTTTTTTATTAACTAAAGTTTTAACTAGGTTTTAATTAATTTTTTTTAATTTTAAGTAAAGGCTATTTTACTTAAGGTTATTAAATACTTAATAAATAGTATTATACTATATATTTAAAGGGTTTTTATTATTTATAAAGTATAATTTATCTTTTATAAATATATATTTAAAGATCCTATAGTCTTTAAGGGGCTAAAAATACCTTACTTTATTAATATAATAAAAATAAGTATAAATCTTTTTTTTTTCTTTTTTTTTACTTAACTTTCTTTATTTAAGTATTTACTTAATATAATATATACTTTTATATACTTTTTTTAATAATTATTAATAATAATTAAAAAAAAGTTTAATTTATATTTTTTTAATATAAAAATAATTAATTAATTATTATTTTTTAATTTAAAAAGTTTATTATACTTTATTTTTACTTAAGTAAATATAAAATATACTTTAATTATATTTAAAAAGTTATTAATTATAATATTTTTTTAATATTAAAAATTTTATAAATTATAATCTTTATATAAGCTTAAGATTATATAATATATTATATTTTTAGTTTAAAGTTTATATACTTAATATTTCTTAATATTAAGTAATACTTTTATTAAATAGTCTTTTTTAAGCTTAATTTACTTAAAGTAAGCTTTTTTTTTAATTATATTATAATTTAATATATAATAAATATTATATTATTTAAATATTTAATTATAAATATAGCTATAATACTTTTATAAATATTATTATTAATTATTTAATTAATTTAATTTTAGATTACTATATTTACTTTTTTAATATTTATAAAGTATATTTATTTTAACTATACTTAATTATATAAATCTTTTATAATTTAAAAAAGTTATTTTAATTTAATATTTTTTACTTTAATATTAAAGATATATACTGCTTAAATATATATATCTTTAGTTATTAAAAGCTTTTTAAGCTTAAGATTATTATTTACTTACTTAAGTTTATTTAAGTTAATTTATTTATAAACTCTTTAAGTAATTATAAAATTATAAAGTATTATAAACTACTTAACCTATTTTATAAATAAGTCTAGCTTAATTTAAGTAAAGGAATTATTAATTTTATATTATTTATATTAATTACTTTATTATAATTATTTTAAAAGTTTTTAATATTTTATAATATTACTTAAGTTTATAATTATTAAAAAGAGTAGATTAATTAAAAAGACCTTAAGAAGATAAGTTTAAAAAAGCTTTAAATAAAATAAAGGAAATAAGTACTATAAGGCTTATAAATAATTATAAAGGAGTCTTTTTATTTAAGAGACTAAGCTTTATTTTAATAAAGCCTAGTGCCTTAAGTATATATTATATAAGAGATATACTCCTTTAGTATATAATAAGCATTGTTTTCTATAGGAATTATAATAATATTATCTTTAATAAAAAAGTATTAATATAATAAAGTATTTATTTTTATTTATATTATAACTATAACCTTAATCTATAAGACTAGATTATTAGGATAATAAAAATAATAATAATAAAAATAATAATAATAAAAGTAATAAAAATAAGTCTTTAAGGAAATAAACTAAATATAAAAGGAAGGGCAAGCTATATAATTCTATAAAAAGTATTTAATAAAAAGTAATTTAAAAAAAGTAATAGTTTTTTTAATATTAATAAGTATTTATTTAATATTAAAAAGTAATAATAAAGATAATTTATTATTATATATATAAAATAATAAATAATCTATTATTAATCTTAATAATTATTTTTAATATTTTATAATAATATAGTCTCTAAAAATAAATATTATTTTATATATAGTATAAGGTAATCTTTAAAAAAACTTAATAGTTTAAATTATTGTTTTTAAAAGCTAAAAGTAAGTTATATATAAAGGGAATATTAATTTATATATAATATAAAGTAATAATAAAAAACTTAATAATCTTAATTATTATTCTTTAAAAGCTAAAAATAAGTTATATATAAAAAAAGTATTAATTTTAATATAATATAAATTAATAATAAAAAACTTTTATCTTTTTTAATAATAAAGGTAAGTTATATAAAAAGAGTATTAATTTTTATATAATATAAAGTAATAATAAAAAACTTAATAATATTAATAATTATAGCTTAAAAAATAAAGGTAAGTTATATAAAGGGAGTATTAATTTTTATATAGTATAAAGTAATAATAAAAAACCTAATAATCTTAAGGTTTTTTTTTTAATAATAAAAAGTAAGTTATATAATAAAGTATTAGTTTTTATATAGTATAAATAATAATAAAAAACTTAATAATTTTAATAACTATTCTTTAATAACTAAAGGTAAGTTATATAAAGGGGGGTATTAATCTATATATAGTATAAAGGAATAATAAGTAATTTAATAATCTTAATAGTTAATCTTTAAGAGCTAAGGGTAAGTTATATAAAAAAGGGTATTAATCTATATATAATATAAAGGAATAGTAAGTAACTTAATAATCTTAATAATTATTTTTTAAAAGCTAAAGGTAAGTTATATAAAAAAAGGTATTAATTTATATATAATAAAAAAGAATAATTAATAACTTAATAATCTTAATAACTATTCTTTAAAAGCTAAAAGTAATATAATATTTAAAAATAATTATTTAAGGTAAAATATAATAATAATTTTTAAAAAATAAAATAAGTATATTAATATTAAAGAACTATAGGCAATATAATATTAATAATTATTATATATTAAAGTAGTAATAGTTTTTTATAAATAAATTAATAAATATAATAATATTAAAGAATTATTAATAATATAGTATTTAAATATAAAAATTAATTTAAAAAAAAAGTAGTAATAGTTTTTTATAAATAAATTAAAAAATATAATATTATTAAGGAATTATAAGCAGTATACTATTTAAATATAAGTCTTAATTTAAAAAAGTAGTAGTAATTCTTTATAAATAAATTAAAAAGTATAATAATATTAAGGGATTATAAATAGTATATTATATAGCTATATTTATTATAAAAAAAAAGTAGTAATAGTTCTTTAAGGGTAATATAATAAGTAAGTAATATTAAGAAGTTATTATAGGTTATATTTAAAAATAAGTATTATATAGTTAATAAATATTTCTTAAAGATATAAATAAAAAGATAGTTTTAAAAATAAGTCTTAAGTAAAAATAAATATTATAAATAATATAAAGAAAAAGGTAGTATTTAAAAATAAGTATTATATAGTAATTAATATTTTTAAAGAGTATAAAAAAAAAGGTAGTATTTAAAAATAAGTATTATATAAGAATTAATATTTTTAAAGAGTATAGGTAAAGAGGTAGTATTTAAAAATAAGTATTATATAAGAATTAATATTTTTAAAGAGTATAGGCAAAGAGGTAGTATTTAAAAATAAGTATTATATAAGAATTAATATTTCTAAAAGGCATAGGCAAAGAGGTAGTATCTAGAAATTAGTATTGTATAGGAAATATTTCTAAACAGTATAAAGGAAGAGGTAGTATCTAGAAATAAGTATTGCATTATAATAAATATTTCTAAAGGGGATAAAGGAGAGATATTTAAAAACAAGTATTATATAGTAATAAATATTTCTAGAGAGCATAGGGAAGAGGTGGTATCTAAAAACAAGTATTATATAATAATAAATATTTCTAAAGGGTATAAAGAAGAGGTGGTATCTAGAAATAAGTGTTATATAGTAAGAATATTTCTATATTTATTAATAAAAATAATAAGTTAGATTATATAGGTTTAAAAACCTAAGTAGGTTTAAATAAGCACTAACTAGATTTGAATTTTTATTAGGCAAGACTTTTAGCCTACTTATAGCCTACTTTAGGCATTAACTAGATTTGAATTTTTATTAGCTAAGACTTTTAGTCCACTTATAGCCTACTTTTTACTTTTTAAAGATTAATTTATAATTAATTCTATAAAATAGCTATTAAAAAAAGGAAAGATGTTTATTAAGTTTTATTTATTAATGGATTTTTATATAGTTTTATTTATATTTTATTAAAAAAAATATACCCTTGTCTATCCTTAAACCTATAGCAAAAATAAGCATGTGCAACTCTAAGTATTATTTTATAAAAATAGTTTTTTTCTTTTTTATTATTAATCTTTAATAATATTACTATATAATTACTACTTTCTTATTTTTTTAATATTTATAATATTAACCTATCTTTTTTTAGCCTTATCTTTTTTTAGCCTTATCTTTATTAAGTAATAGCCTCCTTTTTTTAATTATAGCCCTTTATAAAGAACTGGCCTTATAGTGACTATAAATAAGCATTTTAATATAAATTTATATACTTAAGGAGAAAAAGAGTCTATATATCCTTATATTCCTTTATAATTAGTTATATACTTATAAAATAGGTATACCTTAAAAAAGGGCTAGGCCTTTATAAGGCCTGGGCTAGTAATACCTTAGGTAAGGGCTGGGCCTTTATAGGGCCCAGGTTATGCAAGGCTTGGGCAAAGCCTGAGCCTGTAACACCCTTAAATATACCCCTTTTTTAAAAGCGCTAACCTAATACTACCTTGCCTTAAGTTTATTACTACCTTACTTTAACCTTTTTATAACTTTCTTTTTAAGTAGTATTTATTTTAATTATAGTTTATAAATATATCTCTTTTTTAAAAGCACTACTTTAATATTACTAGCTTACTATAATTTTATTACTTTCTAGCTTTAATTTTTATATTATACTTTTTTTATAATAAGTTATTTATAAAGTTAAAGTAATATATTTATATATTCTCTTTATTTAAATAATCTTTTTATTTAATATAATAAAATTATTTATAACTATAGTATTTATAATTAATAATATCTTTAATTTTAAATATTTCTTTAATAAAAAAAATAATTTATTAATTTAATTAATATATTATCTTTATTATAAAACTCCTTAAGGTTTATAATATTAAAGATATTATATATTTATATTAATAATAATAATTATAGCTTATAGGCTAGGTTATTAATCTTTATAATTTATTTAATTTAATAAAGTTTTATATATTTTTTTATTAACTTTTTATTAAATTAATATAAAGTTAAGTATTTAATAAAGATAAAAACCTAATTATTAACTTTAAATAACTTCTTTATATAGCTTTTATTATATTACTTATTATATAATTTATTAATATTTTATAATATCTTTATAATATACTTCTTTATATTAACTATTTTATTAATCTTATTTAAGGTAGTTTAGTTTATATAATTAAGTTTAATTTTATAAATCCTTAATATAATTAAGTTATATTTTAAAAATAAAAATATAAATACTTTATTAATAATTAAGTACTTAATAATATTATATATAAACTTAATAAATAGTAATTATTTAACTTAATCTAGCTAGTTTTTATTATAAAAGGCTTATAAATAGTGCTTAAGGTTTTAATTTTATTATTTAATTTAATTATTAATTTAAAAATAAAATATTATATTAAGTTATTATTTATAATTAATAAAATAATAAAAAGATTATTAAAAAGTATTTATAAATATACTATATTTATTAAAAATAATTCTTTTTAATATATTATAAAGTTAAAAAATATAATATAAAAACTTTATTATAAATCCTTTATTAATAATATTCTTTAAGTATAGTATATAAATAATATACTTTATAAAGTAATTTATTAATATAAATATTAAATTATATATTTATTTTTTATAGATTACTTTAAGTAGCTTTATAATAAAATTTATTATAATCTCTTTTTATAGTTTTATAAATATTAATAATATAGCTAACTTACTATATAGTAAATAATATCTTGCTTTACTTATTTAATAAACTATATATATATTAATATATCTCTTTATTTTAATATATAAACCTTTTTAATAATAAATCTTTATAATTTTTATTAAGGTTTTATTAACTCTTTAATACTTAATTATTAAGTTATTATAAAATAATATTAAAATCTCTTTTTTTATATTAAAAAAGATAAATACTTACCTTTTATAATAAAGTAGCTAATTATTATTAATTATTTAATTATATATATAATTCTTATTAATAATATTATACTTAATTACTTTTATTAACTTTAACTTTTTAATTAAGGTATTCTCTTTTTATATTAAAAAAAAAGTTTTTATAAATATTTTATAATCTTTTTATAATATTATAATAATACTTTTATAAATTACTTACTTATTTATAGTTAAAATCTTTAAAAATATATACTAAAGACAGGCTATTTACTTAATTATAATTAAAACCTTTTTAACTTAAAGAATTAATATTAATAATAACTTAATATTTAAGTTATATTTAGGTTCTATAGGTATATAATTATTTATAATCCTTTTTAATATAGCTATACTAGCTTTATAAATACCTTTAAAATTATAATTATTATAATTAATTATAAAAAATATTTTATTAATATAGTTAAGTAATTACTATCTAGCTATTTTTTTTTATTATAATAATTTAATCTTTTAAAAAATATATTTATAAAATTCTCTTTTTTTAAAAAATACTTAATTATAAAATTATATAATAATAATATTTTTAATTAAGTAACCTACTTAATTATTAACTTTTTCTTTTTTATAAAATAACTATAGTTTAAGTAATCTATAATAAACTATATTAAGTATTTTAAATAAGCTATATAATATCTTTATATTATAAAAGCCTTTATAATAATAAGTATTTTAATATTTAGTATTATATAATAATACTTTATATTTAATAAGTTTTATAAAAGGTATATAATAAAGTACTAGTTATCTTTTTATTACTATATTAATATTATATTAATTATAAAGTTTAATATATTAATCTTAATATATAGTCTTATTATAAAGTTAAAATATATTAATATAAAATTTTTTAAAAACTTATTTTATAACTTTTTAAATATAACTAGCTTATTAATATTAAGCTTAAAGATTTCTTTATATTATCTTTTTATTTTATTTATAAATAATATTATAATCTTACTATAGTTCTTAATAAAATATTTATAAAATTTAATAAAGCTTAAAAATAAAAAAATCTTTTTTATATTATTAAGTACTTATTATTATATTACTACCTTAATATACTTTTACTTTATATATATTTTATTTAATTTAATTATAAACTTAAGGTATAATATAAATATTATATTAAACTTATACTTTTATAAGTTTATATATAACCTATATATTTTTAATCTTTTTAATATATTATTTATATATTATTTATACTTTTTTAAATTATTACTATATATTAAGATATTATTTAAATATATAATATAAAAATAATCTATATAGTTTATTAATATATTATTAATATAGCTTTAAAATATAATAAAGGTATTTATTAACTTAAAGGGTAGTACTTAATATTTAAAATAGCTATAGTAATAATAAAATACTATTTTTTATTTATTTTTTTTATAAATATATAGTTAGTAATATATATTTTTAAAATTAAGCTTTATATATACCTTAATGCCTTAAAGTTTATCTATAATCTTATATATTAATAAAATAAATATATAATTTTTTTAAGTTATTTAGTTAATTTTATAATAATTAATATATAATTTTAGCTTGTTTTTTTTCTTAAGTATAAATAATATTAAAGTACTTATTAAGCTATTTAATCTTTTAATTTAACCTTTTATTTAAGCTATTTAAATAGAATTATAAAGAATCTTTAGCTTAATCTTTATTAAAGAGTAAATAAATCTTTATAATAGCTTTATATTTAGCTTTAAGTTTATTAAATATATTAATCTTTTTAAAAATACTAGTTTTATAGCTTTTTTTTAAAAAATACCTTTATATACTTTTAATATTTAAGTAATAGCTCTTTTATTAATTAATTATTATAAATCTTTAGCTTATTCTAGTCTAGGCTTAAGTTAAGGTACTTTTTTATTATATTAATAATAATTATCTTAATCCTTACTTTTTTATATTACTTTTTAACTTACTTTTATAATATTATTAATTTAAAAGTCTTTTTTATTAACTTAAAGTATTATTTTTTTTAAGCTATACTTAAGTTTATTATTTTAAACTATAAGCTGCTTAAAATAATATTATTTATTATTTTTATAACTATAAAAAAAATTAAAAACTTTTTAATTACTTTTTAATTATTAATTAGTTTTATAATAATTAATACCTTTCTTAAGATCTTTATATTTAAGCTTAAGAACTCTTTAATTACCTTATTATTATAAAGTAAGATTTTTATCCTTTTTAATAATAGCTTTTTATTTAATATATTTAAATTACTTTTAAAGTTTAATATAGTCTTTACTCCTTTTTAATTATAACCTAGCTATAACTTTATAAATCTTATTATTAATATTTTTTTTTTATAATCTTTATTATTAATTTAGTATCTTTATCTTTAATAATATTAAAGTCTTTATTTTAAGCTTTTTTAATTATTAATATTATATTAACTTTTATAAATATATAGATTAAATTATTATACCTTTTTATAATATATAAATTACTTTTATATTTTATATTATCTTTTACTTATAGTAATATTATAAATAGACTTTTTTATATTTTTATTACTTTAATAATATAAATTTTTAACTATAATATTTTTATTTTAAAAAATAATATTTTTAAGTTTTAGCTATATATTTACTAGCTCTTTATTAATAATTTATATAAATATTATATTTAAGTTTTTTATTATTTTATTTTTAATAATCCCCTTGCTTTTATAAAGGTAAAGAGATTAATTTATTAAAGATAAAGATTATAAAAAAGAGTAAAAAGATATAAAATATAATAAATAATATATAGTTATTAACTTTTTATAAAATAGCTATAAAGTTATTATTAAATATAAAGGTAGTATAATAATTATATTAATCTTTAACCTTTTTTTAGCTTTTTATTTAATTTATTAATCTTTTATAAATATATTTCTTTTTCTAGCTTAAGACTAAGGGCTTAAGGCTAGGGTTTGGTTTTACTAGGGCATAGGGCCTGTGCTGCTATCTTACTGCAGCCTTGATTGTCCCTTGATAATAAAAAGGCAGTAAGCTTTATTAAGTTAATTAAAAGTTATTTAAAAATAATAAATAAAATATAATTATAATTAATAAATACTAGTTTATTGAATTTATTATATTATATATTAATAAACTTATTTAAATACTTATTTAAAAACAACCCTTTTTATTTTTATTATATTAATATTTAATAATTTAAAAAATATTAATAACTACCTGCTTTTTATATAATATAATACCTAGCTCTTTAAATATAAATTAAGTAATTAGATTTTTATAAAAGATTTTTATAATAAGAGATTTAATAAATAATAAAGATAGTTAATAATTATATTAATAATATTACCTTTCTATACCTTTAGTCTAGATATTACTACTTTATACTTAATAATATTAATATTATTATTAAAAAAAATATTTATAAAATAAGTCTATAGCTTATATTAATATATATGCTTAATCTATAGCTATTTATAAAGTTTAATAAGTTTAAAAAATAAAGTAATAAAGTAGTATATATTATTATTTACTTAATCCTTTAAATATTAATTATAAAGTAAGATATATTAATAATAATAAAAATACTTAATAATACTTATACTTATATAAATAAGGGTATTATATTATTTATAATTATAGTTATTAAGTTTATATTAATAAATAATATATATACTTAACTACTTCACTATATTAACTCTTTAAGCTGCTATATATTAAAGTAAGGTAACTTAAGCTTATTAAAACTCTTTAAAGATTATATACTTATTAAAAAGCTAGGTATATAAATTAATAATACTATATATAAATAATTAGTTATAATATTTATAAATATTAATAATATTACTTTAATATTATTTTTAATTTAATTAATAAAGTATCTTAATATTATATAAAGTAATATAATATTAAGTATAATTAAGTTTAACTTTAATTTATAAATATTTATAAACTTATAATTAAGGTTTATATAATTATCTTAAGCTACCTTTACCCTTTTTTTATTTTAAAATATTTTAATAAATAATATAAATATTAATAATAAAAACTAACCTTTTTTAAATATAATTATAAATAATATTATAAAGGTTAATAAAGTCTTAACTATAAATATAATTAATAAACTTTAATAAATATATTATAATACTAGGTTATTATAAAAGATTACTTTTTTAATAAATTACTTTTTATAAATTTAATATATTATATAAAATTTACTTAAGTATTACCCTATAATTATAAAAGCTATTATAGCCTTTAAGGCTAGTAAGTGCTTTTTAATCTATTATAACTATTTAATATTATAATAAGTTCTACCTTTTTATTTTTATATAACTTTTTTATTAATCTAAACCTTATTAATTATAAACTTTAAATAAACTTTTAAATACTTAGATTATTATTTATAATATTTTAATATTATACTTAATAAGCTAAATAAGCTAGATAGACTATAATATAGTTATTAATAAATTTAATAACTTATTAACCTTTTATACTTACTTAATAATATTTTTTTAATTTTTTATATTTAGTATTAATTTTTATAAAGTATATTATAAAGGCTTTATTCTTAAGGTATTACTTAATTTATATATTAAGTTATAAAGTATAAGTTATTTATAATATATTAATTAACTTTATTATATTTAATAAAAGTATATATTATTAAAGAGAAGTTATAATAATATAATTAAAGCTTAAAGCTTAAAAAAATATATAATAATATTAATAAGTAAAAGGAATATTAATAAAAGAATTAAAAAAAAGGCTGGAAATATTTATAGCTTTAAGATTATTTAATAATTAATAAAATAAGACTACTTTTATTATCTTTATATAAAAGTTACTTAAGACTTAATAAATATAAATAAATTAAAGTTAAAGGGTTTATTTTATATAAAACTTAATTAATTTATATTATTAAATATAATATAAATAAATACTATAAATATTAATAATATTATTAATATTATAAAATACTAAAAGCTTAATATATAAATTATAATAATAATAATTAATAAAATAGCTTTTTTTTTACTTAATAATAAGGTAATAAAAATATAAAACTTTATAAATTTTAATAAAGACTAGGTAAATAAAGATAAAAATAATAATAAAAGTAATAATAATAAAAGTAATAATAATAAAAGTAATAATAATAAAAGTAATAATAATAAAAGTAATAATAATAAAAGTAATAATAATAAAAGTAATAATAATAAAAATAATAATAATAAAAGTAATAATAATAAAAGTAATAATAATAAAAATAATAAGAATAAGTCTTTAAAGAAATAGACTAAATATAAAGAGAAGGGCAAGCTATATAATTTTATAAAAAGTATTTAATAAAAAATAATTTAAAAAAAGTAATAGTTTTTTAATAATAATAAATATTTATTTAATATTAAATAATAATAATAAAGATAATTTATTATTATTATTTAATATTAAATAAATATTTATTATTAATCTTAATAATTATTTTTAATATTTTATAATAATATAGTCTTTAAAAATAAATATTAATTTATATATAGTATAAAGTAATAATAAAAAACTTAATAATCTTAATTATTATTTTTTAAAAGCTAAAAGTAAGTTATATATAAAGAGAGTATTAATATTTATATAGTATAAAGTAATAATAAAAAACTTTTATCTTTTTTAATAATAAAGGTAAGTTATATAAAAAGAGTATTAATTTTTCTATAATATAAAGTAATAATAAAAAATATAATAATATTAATAATTATAATTTAAAAAATAAAAATAAGTTATATAAAAAAAGTATTAATTTTTATATAGTATAAAGTAATAATAAAAAACCTAATAATATTAATAATTATAACTTAAAAAATAAGGGTAAGTTATATAAAGAGAGTATTAATTTTTATATAGTATAAAGTAATAATAAAAAACTTAATAAACTTAAGGTTCTTTTTTTAATAATAAAGGGCAAGTTATATAATAAAGTATTAGTTTTTATATAGTATAAGTAATAATAAAAAACTTAATAATCTTAATAATTATTTTTTAAAAGCTAAAAGTAATATAGTATTTAAAAATAATTATTTAAAGTAAAATATAGTAATAGTTTTTAAAAAGTAAAGTAAGTATATTAATATTAAAGAACTATAATTAATATAATATTAATAATTATTATATATTAAAGTAGTAATAGTTTTTTATAAATAAATTAATAAATATATTAATATTAAAGAATTATTAATAATATATTATCTAAATATAAGTATTAATTTAAAAAAGTTATAATAATTCTTTATAAATAAATTAAAAAGTATAATAATATTAAGGAATTATAAGTAATATATAATCTAAATATAAGTATTAATTTAAAAAAGTAATAATAATTCTTTATAAATAAATTAAAAAGTATAATAATATTAAGGAATTATAAGTAGTAAGTTATATAGCTATATTTATTATATAAAAAAAAGGTATTAATAATTTTATAAAGGTAATATAATAAATAGGTAATATTAAGAAGCTATAGTAGGTTGTATTTAGAAATAAGTATTATATAGTAATAAATATTTTTAAAAGAATATAGAAAAAGGTATAGTATTTAAAAATAAGTATTATATAGTAATAATTATTTTTTAAAAGTATAAATAAAAAAATAATTTTAAAAATAAGTCTTAAGTAAGAATAAATATTTTAAAGAGTATATAAAAATAAATAGTATTTAAAAATAAGTATTATATAGTAATTAATATTTTTAAAAAGTATAAAGAAAGAGGTAGTATTTAAAAATAAGTATTATATAATAATTATTATTTTTAAAGAGTATAAAAGAAAAGGTAGTATTTAAAAATAAATATTATATAAAAATTAATATTTTTATAAATTAAAAAAAAAGTAATATTTAAAAATAAGAATTATATAAAAATTAATATTTTTAAAGAGTATAAATAAAAAGATAGTAGTTAAAAATAAATATTATATAAGAATAAATATTTTTAAATAATATAATAAAAAAAAGGGTATTTAAAAATAAGTATTATATAGTAAGAATATTTTTATATTTATTAATAAAAATATTAAGTTAAATTATATAGGTTTAAAAACTTAAGTAAGTTTAAATAAGTATTAATTAGATTAGACTTTTTATTAGCTAAGACTTTTTAATATTAACTAGATTGGCCTTTTTATTAACTAAGACTTTTTAATGCTAACTAAATTAGACTTTTTATTAGCCAAGACTTTTAACCTATTTATAGCCTACTTTGTATTTTTTAAAGATTAATTTATATTTAATTTTATAAAATAATTATTAAAAAAAGGAAAGAAGTTTAAATAGTTTTATTTATTAATGGATTTTTATATATATTTTATTTATATTTTATAAAAAAAATATACCCTTATCTATCCTTAATCCTATAGCTATAATAACTATATGACTTAAGTAATCCTTAAGTAACCCTAATCCTTAAGTAACCCTTAAGTAACCCTTAAGTAACCCTTATATAACCCTTAAGTAACCCTTAATTTTATTAATCCCTTTATACTAAAGAGCTAAATACTTTTATATAAATAAATAGTAAATAAGCTAATTAATAACTTTATAATACTTAAGTCTTAGATTTATAATATATCTTATTAATATAGCTATTATAAAATCTATATTAAGTCTTATTAAGATTACTATATAAATTATTAATCTAACCTTTTCTTAATAACTTTTAATTTTAAAAGCAGTAGCCTATAAGTTATTTTTCTTAAAAAAAAGTATAAAAAAAAGAATTATAAAATATTAATTTCCTTTATTTAAGTTAAATTTTTAAATAACCTTTTATATATATACTTTATATAATAAATATATTTTATACTTAAAATATTTATAAATAATATTAATTCTTAAGAACTACTTTATATTACCTCTTTATAAAGCTTATATTTCTTTTTTAATATATTTATAAACTTATTAAATAAAGTATAGTTATATTTATAATATATAATAAAGACATTATTTATAGAAAAGGAAAAAAATAAATTTTAATCTTTTAAATAATATAAACAAGGCTTTTTTATATTAAAAACTAGCTTTAATAAGTATAAGGTTATTATAAACTCTTTAAACTATAATTATAATAAATCTTAAAGTTTATAAAAAGCTTTTTTAAGCTTAATAAGCTTATTAAGCAGCTTAAAACTTAATAGTATTTTATATATAATTAATATACCTTACTTTTTTTTATTATATTTAAAAATATATTTTTAATATTAAATTATTTAAGCTTTAGGTTAAATCTTATAGCTAAGGCTATAAATACTTAAAATAAGTATATAGTAAGTATTATAGTATAGGTTCTTTAAATAATTAAGCTTTTTTAAAGGTCTTTTTTAATTATAAATTAAGCTTTATACTTTATTAATATTTTAAGTTAATTAAGTTTATATATAAATACTTATTTTAATAATAAAAGTATTAACTTAACTTTTAATTTTTTAATTTCTTTTTAAGTTTTTTTATAATATAAAGCTTTAATTTCTTTATATATAGCTTTAATAAATTAATTTTTTAATAAATATTTTATAAACTATTTTTACTTTTTTAATAACTTAATTAAGTTTTTTAACTTAATAAAAAGCTTGCTTAATATTATTATTAACCTTAAGGTATATTTTTAATATATTATTACTTTAAGTATAATTAGTATTATTTATAAACTTATTAAATTATTATTTTTTAATATTTATTAATTAAGTAAAAGATTATAAATATTTTTATTTAAAAGTTTATTAAGTATAGTATATATATTATTAAGCTTATTTCTTTTTTTACTTTCTTTTCTTAAGAAAGAAAACCTTATTTACTTAAGCTTTTTTATTTTATAGCTTTATACTTTTATATAAAGCTAAAGAAAATATTTTAATTAATATAATATACTTTAATTATTATATTATTAAACTTTATTTATATAAAATAATAATTTAATAAAGTAAATTATTTACTTTTTAAATTATACTTTTTTATTATTTTTAAAGTAATAAAAAATTCTTTTCTTTATTTTTATTAATTTATAGTTTAATTAAAGATAATAAGTAATTATTTTTAAATATTATTTATAATATTAATATACTTACTTAAGCCTTTTATAATTAATATTATATATTAAAATTATATTATTTTAATATTTTATAAAGTATTTTTAATTTTATAGTTTTATATTATTTAAAAGGTTTTAAGCTTTTAAAAAGCTTTTTAATTCTTTTAAATATTATTATTTTTAAGATTATTTACTTTAAACTTTTTTAAATAAAGTCTTTTTAATATAAATAAATACTTTCTTTAAGTTTTATAAATTTTACTTTATTATCTTTTACTTTATAAAATAGCTTATTTTATTTTATAATTATTTATATATTTAAGTTTTTTAACTTAAGTTAATAAAAGTAAGATTTATTAAAGATTATATTTTTAATTATTATAATCTTCTTAAGGTAAAGGATTTAAATTTAATAAATATTAATAACTTAATTATTAATTAAATACTTAATAATCTTTTTAAAGTTAACTTTATATAATCTTTTTTTTTTTTACTTTATAATTATATTATAATATATATATATAGTAATTATAAATATATATACTACTTTAATTAAGCCTTAAGTTAATAATATATTTTTAAATTTATAAAAAAGTATATTTTTTAAAATATTCTTTTAGCTTATTAATTAATAAAATTATTTTATTTACTTTTAAAAAGCTTATATTAATTAAATATATAGTAGCTTTTAAGCTTTTTAACTATAGCTTTATAAAGAGCCTTATATTATTAAGTATTTTAATAAATTTATTAATTACTTTTTAAGTTATTTATTTAAAGCTATTATTTAGCTTATATATAAAAAAAGGTATAACTTTAAGATTATATCTTTAATATTTAATTAATATTAAAATTATATTTTATTTATAATTATAATAATAACTTACTTATTATCTAACCTTACTTTATAAATATATATATAAAATTATTTTTTAACTATATATTTATAATAAAATAATATATTAAAAATAGTTTTTAATTTTTTATTTAATAATAAAATAATATATAATTATTTATTATATTTATCTTTTATAATAAGTAATTAATTTACTTTATTAAACTTTAATAAATAATTTTATAAATCTTAATATATATATTAAAAAGCCTTTAATATATAATATTTAAATTATTTATATAAGATATACTACTTTATTATAAATAATATTAAGTATATTTTATATTTAATTTTTTTTATACCTTTAATTTAAATATTTTAAGTATTATATATAAAGCTTTTAAATATATAAAAGTTTAAATAGCCTGCTTTAAAATATTATAATTCCTTTATATTATATTAAAGGATTAATAAATCTTTAATTAATTTTTAATTTTATAATCTTTACTTTACTTAATTATTTATTATAATAAATATAAAAATATAATCTATATATAGTATTATTTCTTTATTAAGGTTTAAAATATAAAAAAATAATAATTTAAATTTAAAGAATATTAAGCCTTGCTTTTTAATTTAATATATTAAGTTTTTATTTTAATTAAAGGTTTTAAAGTAAAATAAATAATTAAATCTTGTATACTATATATTTACCTTTTTAACCTTAATTTTAAAAATAATATTAATATAAAACCCTTTAATTATTATTATATTATTAAATATAAAATATTTTATCTTTAATCTATAAGCCTTATTAAAAATATTTTTAAGTTTATAAATACTATTTTAAATACCTTAATTTAATTAATACTTACTTTAATTTAATGTTTATTATTATATAATATAAAGCTTTTTAACTTAAAAAGGTCTTAGCTAGTAATAAAGTATATAGCTTTATAAATATTAAAGACTATATTTATATTAAGTTTATAATTACTATTTATAATATTTATAATCTTAAGGTTTATAATTATAATAATAATAACTTTAAAGAAGTTATTCTTTAGGTTAAACCTCTTTTTATTAATTAAAGTCTTAGCTAGGTTTTAATTAAGTTTCTTTAATTTTAAGTAAAGGCTATATTACTTAAGGTTATTAAATACTTAATAAATAATATTATATTATATATTTAAAAGGTTTTTATTATTTATAAAGTATAATTTTTATTTTATAAATATATATTCTAAAATCTTATAATCTATAAAAGGCTAAAAATACTTTATCTTTTTAATATAATAAAGATAAGTATAAATCTTTTTTTTTTTTTATTTAACCTTCTTTATTTAAGTATTTACTTAATATAATATATACTTTTATATACTTTTTTTAATAATTATTAATAATAATTAAAAAAAAGTTTAATTTATACTTTTTTAACTTAAGAATAATTAATTAATTATTATTTTTTAGCTTAAAAAGCTAATTATATTTTATTTTTACTTAAGTAAATATAAAATATACTTTAATTATATTTAAAAAGTTATTAATTATAATATTTCCCTTAATATTAAAAATTTTATAAACTATAGCCTTTATATAAACTTAAGATTATATAGTATATTATACTTTTAGTTTAAAGTTTATATACTTAATATTCTTTAATATTAAGTAATATTTTTATTAAATAATCTTTTTTAAGCTTAAATTACTTAAAGTAAGGTTATTTTTTAATTACTTTAAAATTTAATATATAATAAATATTATATAATTTAAATATTTAATTATAAATATAGTTATAATAACTTTATAAAGATTATTATTAATTATTTAATTAATTTAATTTATAATTACTATA
Source organism: Trichoderma cornu-damae (assembly GCA_020631695.1). Taxonomy (NCBI): domain Eukaryota; kingdom Fungi; phylum Ascomycota; class Sordariomycetes; order Hypocreales; family Hypocreaceae; genus Trichoderma; species Trichoderma cornu-damae. Next base: position 6,452,542 of record CM036088.1, read on the forward strand.
TTTACTTTTTTAATATTTATAAAGTATACTTATTTTAACTATACTTAATTATATAAAGCTTTTTTAATTTAAAAAAGTTATTTTAATTTAAATATTTTTTACTTTAATATTAAAGATATATATTACTTTAATATATATATCTTTAATTATTAAAAGCTTTTTAAGCTTAAGATTATTATTAACTTACTTAAGTTTATTTAAATTAATTTAATCTTAAACTCTTTAAGTAATTATAAAATTATAAAGTATTATAAATTACTTAACTTATTTTATAAATAAGTTTAGCTTAATTTAAATAAAGGAATCTTTAATATTTATATTATTTATATTAATTACTTTATTATAGTTATTTTTAAAAGTTTTTAATATTTTATAATATTACTTAAGCTTATAATTATTAAAAAAATTAAATTAATTAAAAAAAGCTTAAAAAGATAAGTTTAAAAAAGCCTTAAATAAAATAAAGAAAATAAGTATTATAAAGCTTATAAATAATTATAAAGGAGTCTTTTTATCTTAATAATTAAGCTTTATTTTAATAAGGCCTAGTGCCTTAAGTATATACTATATAAAAGATATACTCCTTTAGTATATAATAAGGACTATTTTTTATAAAAAATAAATATAGTAAATAGTTATATATTATATTATTACTAAATAAAAAATAAAAAATTATTTTTAATATATTATTTTATTATAAATATATAATTAAAAAATAATTTTATATATATATTTATAAAGTAAGGCAAGATAATAAATAAATTATTATTATAATTACAGGGTTGTAAAATTAGTTATTAATCATTAGTCAACTTGTGACTAATGACTAGATTAATAGTTATTAGTTAGCTTACTAACTAGATTAGCCTAGTTTTAGTTAGTAAGTTATCTAGACTAAATTATTTCTTGATTAATTTAGTTAGACTAATTTATTTTAGTTATTAATTAAGGTTTTAAAATTAACTAAATTAGTGACTAATTTAGTTTATTTTGCTTACTAATCTATCTTAATTTTGCTTATTAATCCATATAAATCCTATATTTTTATTATTTTTTATATAAATTTTATATATAAATTATGTAAATTTATTTATTATTATTATTATTATTATTATTATTATTATTATTATTATTATTATTATTATTATTATTATTATTATTATTATTATTATTATTATTATTATTATTATTATTATTATTATTATTATTATTATTATTATTATTATTATTATTATTATTATTATTATTATTATTATTATTATTATTATTATTATTATTATTATTATTATTATTATTATTATTATTATTATTATTATTATTATCATTATTATTATTATTATTATTATTATTATTATTATTATTATTATTATTATTATTATTATTATTATTATTATTATTATTATTATTATTATTATTATTATTATTATCATTATTATTATTATTATTATTATTATTATTATTATTAATTATTAATGGTATTTATAAATATAAAAATAAAAGAAAGAGTAAGAGTAGGAATAAAAAAGATTAAAAAAGCTAAAATAATTAAAGCTATAATAAGAAAGAATAACTATAGCTAGAAAAAAACATTATAAAAAGGTAAAAAAAGCTTTTTTATAAAACTTTAAATGTTTTACTTTATTATTAAGCTTTAAATTTATAAATTTTACTTTTTATTCTTATTTATTAATAAATAAGGTATAAAGTTACTTTATACTTAATTCTTTATTTTTATAAAAATAAGTCTTTATTTTTAATTAATAAAAGAATTACTTTATAAATATAAAAAAGCTTAAGAACAAAGAATATAAAAAGGGGAATAAAATATTAAAGAATTTAAAAATAATATATAATATTATAAAGAAATAGTATTATTATATTATAGGTATATTAAAGTGAATACTTAATATATATTAAATATATATATAACTTATATAATATATACTTAAAGCACTAGGCCTTATCTAGGATAAAGCTTAGTTACTAGGCTAGGATGGCTCCTTTATAATTATTTATAGGCCTTTATAGTACTTATCTTCTTTATTTTATTTATGGCTCTTTTAAACCTATCTTCCTAAGCTCCTTTTGACTATTCTGCGCTTTCTAACACACCTTTAATAAGATAGGGAGGGGGGAGGGTCAGCTTGTCTATACGCTTGTTTTTACACCGCTTATTCTTGTGTTATAATAATATATATACTTTTACATAAGTTTTTATATAGCTGCTTACTAAAAGTGAATATTTATTTATATACGGTGAGTAAATGATTTCTTAAAGCCAATGAGTCGTATATACAGGCATAATCCTGTAGCGTATTCTATAGCGTATTCCTATAGCGTATTCTTACAAGAGAATAAAATTTCAGGAGGCAGAGCTTAAAAGTTTGAATTCTGAGTTGATTTATTTAGAGCTTCAGCAATTTGTATTAAGTAGAATTAAAACCCCTTGATATCCTTGGCGAATTCTGTTCAATAGCCGACGATTAAAGTTAAGTGTTATTTATTATAAGCGCTAGCAAGATTAAGGTTGCCAGTGATTCACCAAGTTTATAAGAACCAGCTAGACTAAGCACTTGAGACTTAAAAGCATATATCTTAATAAGAATAAGTAAAGACCTGATGTAACTTGAGAAGAATAAGTAAAGACCTTTTGAATAAGAGGCAATGATATTTGACAGTTATAGAAAGCGTTTCGCCAAACACAGCAATAGACACTGACAGGGATTATTGCAAGGACCTATTACTGAGTTTACGAAGGTTAGTCCGGAAAGAAAGGCTCTTTGTCAGACTGCCCCCCACCCCTCCCCGCCGCCCCCTGGCCACATGGTGTTGCAGGGTTTTTCTTAATCTAGTCTAGCTAACTAAGATGCGTTAATAAATTTAACTATAATTTTAACCTCTTTTTATTATGACAATCGATCGCCCTGCCTTGCTTAACAAGTCTACGTTAATTATATTTATCAACCTAGATATATTTAACTAGATTCTCCTTTTATTAAATCCTTCTAAAAAAATATCTTATCATTTTTCGTTCTATGGTTGAAAACTTAATGAATTTTATTATTGTTCCAACCTTGCTGTCAGATTTATGATTACTCTTGCTATTTATGTTCCTTCCTATAATGGAATAAGGGTCAGGTAGGGATGGCTTGGCTAAGTTAATTATTTCTAGGGTCCGGAAGTGGCGGTGTGATTTTCGGTGGCTGCCTTGATATATAAGCACTAGCAGCTTGTACAGCAACTATATCTGCCTCCACTCCAATTCTTGGCTAAAGCCGACCTTATTGGCAAAAGGTTGAGTCGTTATTGCTATAAATCTTAAGCAAGAGGTTTGGGGTCTTCACTATTAAAGGGGTTATCAAGAGCGATAGAGGACTGAGGAGGGCACTACTTATTAAGGTTTATGTCATTACTTAGCTATAGCTTTAGAGAGAGACATTGGAAGAAGAGACAAGCTTGCTTGATTACACTTCTAGTTTGACTACTTGTTCTGTGACGTGGAGGGGTGGCTATACCTCACCTGACATGAGCTTTTTGACCAGACCTGATATATAATCCGCTATTGACCCACTTTTTCACCAGTATGGGAAGTTGTCCTGACATATACTATAATGATTTCAATTAGTGCACATGATAAAATAAGTGGGCCTACTGTCAGGCTATCTTTTAGGGTTATATATTAGGTTAACTAGAGGAGCTCATGTCAGGTGAGGTATAGCCACCGTGGGTGGCTGATACATTTCCTATATTGGTCCCCCAGGATGGTATAGGGATGCTGCTTATCTTGTTTCTTTTTGCTTGTACATTAGTGGGTTGGACAAGGACAACATAGATCTCCCAACCGCTGCTTTCAGGCAACTATAAGCCCATAAGGCCCATGTTCAACTTTTCGGAATCGACTCGAACTGTATATTGTTACAGAGGCGATGAGTTTTTCTAAATATAACAGTCATTCAAAACCATTTGCACACGCTATATTGCTTTTGTTCGTTCTACAAGGGCATTTCGGCTCATTCAGCTCAGGAACAGTGCTATAAAAGCTTTACATATCCTGTGTAATACTGAGGTAGTATCCATGTAAAATAATTCTAAAAGACTTGTAAATGATTCATTAACTGGGATAGAACGGACTTGGCCGAGTAAGCCTTACTTAAAATCTCACCTATGTGGGACTAATGAGTAAAAGAATCTTAATGTTGAAACCCGGTTTACTTTATTGATTTATTACGGTGTATTAGTATTGTAGAGCATTTTAATTACTCCTTGTCTCTTCATGTAATGGGTATAAAAGCCATGGAATCGTCCACCAAGTAGACACTTCTGTTCTTTCTCGACACTGCATCTTATCCTATCCCTCCTCAACAAGCTTAATTAAGTCAATACCTCATCTATCTTCCTTCAATATGAAGCTGTCAACTTTGCTTTCGGTTGTGGGCTTGGCTGTTTCTGCCGCTAACGCCAATACTGAATCACCTGATGCCGCAGGTATGTTGCTTCTCCATATTCATTACCTGAAGCTAACTGTATAGGCCTTGAGAAGAGATGCACGGTTAACGCCTTCTTGCTTGATACTTGGCATGAGGCGGGGTTGACCCGACGAAGGACTGCCTTTAATTCTGATGGCACCGATGTGTCGAAGTATTGCGGCTTTTGGCGTAAGCAATTGCTGAGGCTTATCTACTTCACAATCAGTGTAACTGACATTTTACTAGGAGATGCAAATTATGGCGGGAGTAACATCCAGTGCGGTTTTGATAGCAAAACTAATCCGCCAACATGGAGAGTTGATGCAAGCTATGTCTTGGGACTTGAGGGAGATTTTGAGTATAACCAGAATTTGGGTTATTCTCTTCAACTGTGGAAGTCGGCAACTGGCTGCTCATAAAGAGATTAAGGAACATCATACTCTTGCTCCTGAGCACATCGAGGTAGAATACCTCACCGATACTTCGCTCTTTATTTCTCATTAGTTAGTCTAGTTTCTATAATATATAGTCTTATCGCATGCTAAAACATAAGTTATATGTAATCGTAATTTTGATACCACAGCAGCGTGTTAAGGTAAGAATAGACATGAAATAACGAACTGAATCCTTCCTGGCGCATATCTATTCCATTATAAAGAAAATTGATGAGATTTTATTAACGCTCAGCTTAATTCTAGGCATTGTTATTGTTATTATAAGAAGTGGAGTCCTATATAACTGTTCCTGATAACAATAAAGTAACCAGCAGTCGCGTCGCTTTCCCTCTACCATACCCCTTGTCTAATTCACTGATTGGTTGTCTGAGCTATAGTCTTTATCTAGAAGTATTAGCGCGCATAGAAACTAATAATTGCGAGGTATCTCCAGCTGCTAATAGTAAGCCCCTGGCTATGACTATGCTCAACTTTATAAAGGCTAGGATTTAGTATATATAAAACATTACCTCTTGATAAATCTTGTCTAAAATTAGATATTTTTTTAATTTTTTTTATATAAAGCTTAAATCTCTTTATATATAGCTTTTATAAATTAATCTTTTAATAAAGAGTTTATTAAGGGATAATCAAGACTGCAGTAAGATAGCAGCGCAGGCCCTATGCCTTAGTAAAGAGAAACCCTAGCCTTAAGCCCTTAATCTTAAGCTAGAAAAAGAAATATATTTATAAAAGGCTAATTAATTAAATAAAAAGCTAAAAAAAGGTTAAAGATTAATATAATTATTATATTATCTTTATATTTAATAATAACTTTATAATTATTTTATAAAAGGTTAATAATTATATATTATTTATTATATTTTATATCTTTTTACTCTTTTTTATAATTTTTATCTTTAATAAATTAATCTCTTTACTTTTATAAAGATAAAGAGATTATTAAAGATAAAATAATAAAAAACTTAAGTATATTATTTATATAAATTATTAATAAAAAGTTAATAAATATATAGCTAAAATTTAAAAATATTACTTTTTAAAATAAAAATATTATAATTAAAAAACCTTAATTTATAAAGATAAAAAAGTATAATAATTTATTTTTTTTAAAGCTATAAGCCTTTATTTTAAAAATAATAAATTAATAAAAAAAGTATAAAATAATTAAGTATTTTATATTTAATTAAAGTAAAAAAGCTTTAAACCTTAAACTTATTTTTATAATTTAAAAAAAACTTAAAAAAAAGTAAACTTATAGCTTAATATAAATTAAGCTTTAATTATTTAATTTAAAGTTTAAAAAAAAGTTATAAATAAAACTTTAAATATATATTATAGATTTTAAAAAGTATTTTTAATTTAATAAAGATAAGTTTAATAATAAAGTTTATAAAGTTTAATATATAAATAGCTATTTAAAAAGTAATATAAAGCTATAATAAACCTTTTACTTTAATTAAGAGTATAAAAAAGTATTTAATTAAATTATATATAAATAATACTTTAAGTAATATAAAGATAATATTATAAAAAAAGGTATTTATATTTTAAAAATAATAATAAAGTTAAATACTCTTTATTAATAAGATTATAAAACCCTTTTAAGATTTTTTTTATATTTTAAAATCTTTATTAATAAAATCTATATAAAAATATTAAATATATTTAAAATCCTTTAAGTAATTAATAAATATAACTTTTAAATTAAAAAGAATTTAATTAATATTAAATTATTTACTATATAATAAGAGCTTTATAATATAAGTAATTTAATTAATATTAAATTATTTACTATATAATAAGAGCTTTATAATATAAGTATAAAAGTTAAGGTAATAATAAGTAATAATATAGGCTTAAAGCTAGTTTATAATAAAAAAAGTAATAATAAAGTATAAGTAATTACTTTAAATTATTAATTACTATAAGTTAAAAATATAAAAAAAAAACTTAATAAAAAGTTAATAATAATATTTTAATATTTTTAAAAATAAAGAAAAAAGTATAATTTATATTATTAAAGTATTAAAAATATAAAAGAGTCTATTTATAATATTATTATAAAGTAAAAGATTATATAAAGTATAAAAGTAATTTATATACTATAAAAAGGTATAATAATTTAATTTATATATTTATAAAAATTAATATAGTATTAATAATTAAAAAAGCTTAAGATAAAGACTTTAATATTATTAAAAATAAAAATATTAAATTAATAATAAAGATTATAAAAAGAAGAATATTAATAATAAGATTTATAAAGTTATAGCTAGGTTATAGTTAAAAAAGAGTAAAGATTATATTAAACTTTAAAAATAACTTAAATATATTAAATAAAAAGCTATTATTAAAAAAGATAAAAATCCTGCTTTATAATAATAAAGTAATTAAAAAGTTCTTAAGCTTAAATATATAAATCTTAAGAAAGGTATTAATTATTATAAAGTTAATTAATAATTAAAAAGTAATTAAAAGGTTTTTAATTTTTTTTATAATTATAAAGATAATAAATAATATTATTTTAAATAATTTATAATTTAAAATAATAAACCTAATTATAGCTTAAAAAAAAAGAAATAATACTTTAAGTTAATAAAAAAACCCTTAAGTTAATAATATTATAAAAATAAGTTAAAAAGTAATATAAAAAAGTAAAGATTAAGATAATTATTATTAATATAATAAAAAAGTACTTTAACTTAAGCTTAGACTAAAATAAGCTAAAGATTTATAATAATTAATTAATAAAGGAGTTATTACTTAAGTATTAAAAGTATATAAAAGTATTTTTAAAAAAAAAAACTATAAAGCTAATACTTTTAAAAAGATTAATATACTTAATAAACTTAAAGTTAAATATAAAGTTATTATAAAGACTTATTTACTCTTTAATAAAGACTAAGCTAAAGATTCTTTATAACTATATTTAAATAGCCTTAATAAAAAGTTAGATTAAAAAATTAAATAGCTTAATAAATACTTTAATATTATTTATATTAAAGAAAAAAAGTAAGTTAAAATTATATATTAATTATTATAAAATTAATTAAATAACTTAAAAAAACTATATATTTATTTTATTAATATATAAGATTATAGATTAGCTTTAAGGCATTAAAGTATATATAAAGCTTAACTTAAAAAATATATATTATTAACTATATATTTATAAAGAAAATAAATAAAAAATAATATTTTATTATTACTATAACTACTTTAAATATTAAGTACTACTCTTTAAGTTAATAAATACTTTAATTATATTTTAAAACTATATTAATAATATATTAATAAGCTATATAAACTATTTTTATATTATATACTTAAATAATATCTTAATATATAGTAATAACTTAAAAAAGTATAAATAGTATATAAACAGTATATTAAAAAGATTAAAGATATATAGGTTATATATAAACTTATAAAAGTATAAATTTAATATAATATTTATATTATACCTTAAGTTTATAATTAAACTAGATAAGGTATATATAAAGTATAAGTATATTAATATAATAGTATAGTAATAAGTGCTTAATAATATAAAAAAGATTTTTTTATTTTTAAGCTTTATTAGATTTTATAAATATTTTATTAAAAACTATAGTAAGATTATAATACTTTTTATAAATAAAATAAAAAGATAATATAAAGGAATCTTTAAGCTTAATATTAATAAGCTAGCTATATTTTAAAAGTTATAAAATAAGTTTTTAAAAAAACTTATATTAATATATTTTAACTTTATAATAAGGCTATATATTAAGATTAATATATTAAACTTTATAATTAATATAATATTAATATAGTAATAGAAAAATAATTAATACTTTATTATATACCTTTTATAAAAGGTATTAAATATAAAGTACTACTATATAATATTAAATACTAAAATACTTATTATTATAAAGGCTTTTATAATATAAAGATACTATATAGCTTATTTAAAATACTTAATATAAGTTATTATAAACTACTTAAACTATAATTACTTTATAAATAAGAAAAAGTTAATAATTAAATAAGTTACTTAATTAAAGATATTATTACTATATAATTTTATGATTAAGTATTATTTAAAAAAAGAGAATCTTATAAATATACTTTTTAAAAGATTAAACTACTATAATAAAAAAAAAAAAGTAGCTAGATAATAACTACCTAGCTATATTTATAAAATAATTCTTAATAATTAGTTATAATAATTATAATTTTAAAGGCATTTATAGGGCTAGTATAGCTATACTAAAGGGGATTATAAATAGTTATATACCCTTAAGACTTAAATATAATTTAAATATTAAATTATTATTAATATTAATTCCTTAAGTTAAAAAGGTTTTAACTATAAATAAATAAATAGCCTGCCTTTAATATATATCTTTAAAGATTTTAACTATAAATAAGTAAGTAGTTTATAAAAGCATTATTATAATATTATAAAAAGATTATAAGATATTTATAAAGGCTTTTTTTTTAATATAAAAAGGGGATATCTTAATTAAAAAGTTAAAGTTAATAAAAATAATTAAGTATAATATTATTAATAAGAATTATATATATAACTAAATAGTTAATAATAATTAATTACTTTATTATAAAAAGTAAGTATTTATCTTTTTTAATATAAAAAAAGAGATTTTAATAATATTCTATAATAACTTAATAATTAGGTATTAAAAAGTTAATAAAACTTTAATAAAAATTACTAAGACTTATTATTAAAAAGGTTTATAAATTAATATAAAAAAATATATTAATATATATATAATTTATTAAATAAGTAAAGTAAGATATTATTTATTATATAGTAAGTTAGCTATATTATTAATACCTATAAGACTATAAAAAGAGATTATAATAAATTTTATTATAAAGCTGCTTAAGGTAGTCTATAAAAAATAAATATATAATTTAATATTTATAATAATAAACTATTTTATAAAGTATACTATTTATATATTATACTTAAAGAATATTATTAATAAAAGATTTATAATAAAGTTTTTATATTATATTTTTTAACTTTATAGTATATTAAAAAGAATTATTTTTAATAAAGGCATTATATTTATAAATGCTTTTTAATAATCTTTTTATTATTTTATTAATTATAAATAGTAACTTAATATAGTATTCTACCTTTAGATTAATAACTAGATTAAATAATAAAATTAAAACCTTAAGCACTATCTATAGGCCTTTTATAATAAAAACTAGTTAGATTAAGTTAACTAGTTATTATTTATTAAGTTTATATATAATATTATTAAGTACTTAACTATTAATAAAGCACTTATATTCTTACTTTTAAAATATAACCTAGCTATATTAAGGACTTATAAAATTAAACTTAACTATATAAACTAAACTACTTTAAATAAGATTAATAAAATAATTAATATAAAAGAGTATATTATAAAAATATTATAAAATATTAATAAGTTATATAATAAATAATATAATAAAGGCTATATAAAGAAGTTATTTAAGATTAATAACTAGGTGGCACAATATATTATAGAAATAAAGATAAAGAAGCTTGGATTGCTATCTTAAAGGGAGAATCCCTTGCTAATTAATATCACTAGCTAACTAATCCCATCACTAGCTAATTAATGCATATGGTCACTTTATTATAATAATTACCCCTTTTTAAAAAAAATCACTATCCTTAGTGATTACACCTAGTTAATAAGCACTAGCAAGTCTTTATACTATAAGATAATTAATAATAAAAGTAAGTCTTTTATTAATAATAGCTAGGATATTTATCTTATTATTAACTTATATAGTTATTATTAATATTATTTTATTATTAATATTTTAAAGTATTAATAAGATTTTATTATAGTTTTTATTAATAATTTAATAAAGTATTATATACTTTATTATTATAGTAGTATAAATATATATATTAATATTTTTTAATAAACTTTTTTATTAAAAAATAATATATCCTTAATTAGTATTAAGCAAAAAGCTAAATAATATAAAGTTATTATAAAATAGTATAGGTAATCTAAAGGTTAAAGGCATGCTAAATATAAAGATTATAATAATTATTATTAATAATTATAAAGGATAAGGTATAAAGCTATAAAGGTTAGTTAATTTTAGCTAAGCTAAGCACTTATAGCCTAACCTTAAGGAAACTATAGTATTTAGTAAGAATAATAATAAAGTTATTAAAGCAAGAGCTAAAGGGCTAATAATTTATATATATTGTTTATTAATAAGTATAAATAAGTAATATTAATAATATATAGCCTTAAAGTTATTAAGCTAAAGTAAGTAGAATAATAAAAGTATATATTTATCTAGTTTAGCTATTTTAAAATATAGTATATAAATAAAGATATATTTTGCTTAAGTAAATTATATATAATAGCTTTTATAAAGGCAGTAATTACTTAAAGCCTTTAATATAGCGCTTTTTATAATAAAATAATAATTTACTAAAAGTTCTTTATATTTATATTATTTTTAAATTATTATATTTATTACTTAATATTAATAAGCTTAAATAGCCTATATAGCTTAAAGGTACTATTTATAAATAATAATAATATTAATATTAAATAATTTAAAAGGTAGTAGTAGTATATTAAGCTAAAGGTATAGATTAATATATTAAGTTAAATATATAGTAGTATAGTTAATAATTATTATAATATTATAAAGTAAGGAAAATAATAATAAAGGTAATAAGGTATAAAATAAAGAAATAAATAAAAAAAAGGTTAAAAAAAAAAAAAGTAAAAAAATAAAAATTTTAGTAAAAATAAATTTTAAAAGTAAAAAAAAGTAATATAATTATATTATAGTTTTAATATATAATCTTACTAACAGCTAGCAGGTAGCTGCAGTAATAGGTATTAACGCTAGGCTATATATAGCTATTAAATACTATATTAATAAATAAGTTATTAATTATTAAATTCTTAAACTAGTTTTTAGGCATTAATAATTAATAAGTCTTTATTATACTATTTATTATATTAGGTGTCTTAGCTTAATTAATATATTAAATATTAAAGGTATTTATTAATAATTTTTTTAATAAGTAATTAATTAATTTTAAATAATTACTACTTATTATTATTACTTTTTAATATTAAGGCCTAGATAGTATTATATAATAATTTAATAAAAGGATTATCCTTATTTAATATAGGTTTAAGCTATATAATAGATATAATTAGGTAAATATTTTAATAAAAGGGTAAATTAAGCTTAAAGATATAAAGATTTACTTTATACTTAATAATTAATAAACTAACTTTTTATTAATTAAATTTATAAAACTAGCTAAAGAGTTTATAGCTATAGTAAAGGTATAAATAAATATAATATCTTTTTTAAAAGTTATATTAATAATAATGCTAGTTAAAGTAGTATTTATACTATATATTAATAAAGTTAAAAGCTAGCTAGGCTTTATATTAATAAAGAGAATATAAAAAGTTAAAAAAGGGTTAGTTATTAATAAATAAAGAGGGTATAAGTATATCCTTAAGGATTACTAGCAGGGTTAATAGCTTAAAATTAGTAATAAGTTTATTAAGTAAGTAATTAATAATATTAATAAAGGCATTATTTAATAAAGATTAAATAATAGGTAGTATTAATAGCTAGTAGCTGTTTAAGATAATTAAAAAGTAATAGTAAATAACTACTTTAATAATAGTATTTATAAATTTTAACTAGTTATTACTAATTAAATACTAAGCTATAGTTATAATAAGATAAGTATTTAAAAAGCAGAATACTTTAATTTAAAAATTATTAATTTAGTAATAGTTATAATTAAAAATAATTATAGATAGAATGCCTTAATTAATAAAAAGCTAGAAAATAACTATTACTTTAGCCTATATTAATACTAGGTATATAAAATAGCTAGAGAGTATATTATATTTTTTAAAGGATTTATAAATAATATTAAGGATAATATTAAACTTATTAAAGCTAGGTTATTTAAATATAAAGTTAATAACTAAGGCTAGTAGTAAGAAAGATATAAAGTTAAGGCATTAAGTTTTATAAAGTATAATAAGTAAGGTAATAAAATTAAGGTTACTTAATTCTAGCTATTATATTTATTTAAATATAGTATAGTTATAGTAGTAAATATAGGCCTGTATTTATTATTATATATTAAGGAATATAAAGGCATTTAGTTTATATTATATTCAAGCCTTGTTAAAATACTAAAGATTATAGGCTATATTAATAACTATATATATTATAATATTAAGTATATAAAGATAATAAGTATTATTATAAGCAATATAAAGCAGTATACTATCTAGCTAAAGTTTAAAGGCAAGGCCTTATTATAAATAAATATTAATAACATTAACTATAAAGTTATAGGCTTAAATTTAATTAATAAGCTTAAAGTATTTAATATTATTAATGAGCAGTCCTATTTTCACCATAGAATATTCCTATTTTCACTGTAATGCTCTACATCACAAGCTATATTTACCCCTAAATCGCATTTACCACACCTATATACTAAAATATAATATAGCGCACTAGGAAAGGAGATTATTATATAAAATTTTACATTACAACACTATTAACTATCAATCAGTCCTAATTCCTTTAAAAAATGCATTTCCAGCACTTTTAATTTAATATTAACACTTCTTATAGGCTGGCTAGTTCATCTAGCTTGTTAGCGCAAGGGGATCCTTGCTTAAGAAGGAATCTATTAATAATACAGAATTTCATAATGTTAAAGGGCAAGGCTAAAGGGCAAGGCTGAAATTATAATATTATAAGTCTTGTATAGTATTGTAAAGTATATGGCGCGCTAGGGCGTTGCACTATAATTAAGTGTGGATTGATGGGGCTGGTGGTGTGTAAGCATTAATTTTAGTATGGGCATGGGCTATTATAGTGAAAATAGGAATATTCTATAGTGAAAATAGGACTGCTCTTATTAATATAGTTATTAATAAATTATTAATAAAATTCTAGCTAAGTAATAATCTTTATTATTAAAAAGGCAGGGTTAAATAAAGTAAGTATTTACTATAAGTAATTATTATCTTATACTATAGCTTGCTGCTAGTTATTATTAATATATAGTAGTTATAATAAAGCATTAAGAAGAATATATAATTAACTAGGGATATAAAGAATAAGTAGATAGTATTATAAAAAGAAAATATTAATATTAATAATATATAAGTTTATTTTAATAATATTTAATATTAAAAGTGATTTTTATTAAATAATAAGCTTAAGGGCAGTATAATTAATAAAGATAATAATAGGTTAAAGTATATTATAAAATAATAGTTTATTCTTTACTATAGTTTATATAAAACAGGCTAATTTTAATTTAATAAGCTAGTAATTATACTCTATAGGCCTTAAAAGCTTACTTTAGAAGTTAATATAATTAATAAAGGATTTATCTAGGGTTATAAGTAATTAAGCTAGGTTAAAGGTATTATAGTAATAAAATAAGATAGTGCTAAAACTATATTCTTTAAAAGCATTAATCTTTATAAATAATTATTATTATTTATTATAATATATTAATTTTAATATTAAGTAATAAAGTAAATTATTTTATAATAGCTAGAAAGCTTGCTTAATTAACTATTTATCTAGCATTAAGGTTTTAGTAATATAGTAATAATATTTAACTTTAATAAATAATTAATTAGTTTTAAAAGTATTAATAAATAAGGATATCTTTTTAATTAATAAAGGCGTTACTTTTTAAGTATATATAGGTATATAGTTATAAATCTAGTTTATAATAGTGCAGTATTTCTTAAGTTATTTAAGGGTATATAAAAAGGATTATTTATAAAGAGCATTAATCTAGCTAGTAGTAAAAAAAGAGCCTTTATTATTAACTTTATATCTTAAAAAGATTACTAACCTATAGTTAATAAAGGATTTTTTAAAAAAAAAGTAAAGGCTTTTATTATTAAATAAAAAGAAAAGTTAATATAAATAAAAAAAATACTTTTTAATTAAAGATAAAAAGATAACTATATTATTAATATATACTTTTATAAAATAATAAAAAGGATATAATTTAGTATTAATCTAGTACTATATATAAGGCAGTAAGTTATAAAAGCTTATTAAGATAATATTAAGTTATTTAAGGCTATAATAAGTTACTAAAGTTAGCTTATTATAGTAGTTAAAGTAAATTAAAAATTAATAAAAAAAAAAGTAAGTATTAATAATAAAAATATATTAAGCTTTATAAAGTGTATTAATAAGGTCCTCTTAATATAGCAAAGGGTAGGCATTAAGGATAGTAATATTATTTAAATAGTAAAGGTTAATAACTACCTAGCCTTTATTAATATTATTAATGCATTTCTATACTATAAAGATAAGTATAGTAAATAGTATTAATTAATAGTTTTAAGATATATATCTAGTTTAATATAGCAGGTTAAAGGTATTTTTTATTACCTTTTTATCTTATACTCTTAATAAGTATAGCTTAATATAAAGCTTAATAAATTATTAATTATTATTAAGTAAGACCTTTATTTACTTATTAATAAGAATTAAAAAGGTACTTTAATCTTATTAAATATTATAATAAGTAACTAGCTTAATAAAATAATTAGTAAATATTAAGTTATTAATAATAATATATATACCTTTTAAAGTAATAATCTCTTTAATAATAATATATTATATATTAAAGGATATATTATTAAAGAAATTATAGTAATATAGCTTATTATTAAGTAAAGGTAAGCTAAGGGTATATTTATTATTATTAAAGGCAGTTATTAATAAGGTAATTAATAAAGGGGTTAGCTTATTATTAATAATAAATATTATTAAAAAAATACTAAATTAATAATAATAATAATATAACTTATTAATAATAATAAACTTAAGTAAGATAGCTTAATTAAGGACTATATAGTTAAGGCTAATAAGATAAGTATAGGTAGTATTATATTTATATTTAAAGATAGTCTTAATTTAAGTATTTTACTTAAGTTTAATAATAAAGTTATTAAAATTAATATATATTATATAAGTAGTATTAATATTAATTAATATATAAAGAATATTAATATATTTAAAGGTAAATATAAATATATAGTTAATAAAAAGTTAAGTATTCTTAATAAAAATATATATTATTTTATATAAAGGAATTAAAATAATAAATAATAAAACTACTTTATACTAGATTTAAGTAAATATATAATAACATATTTAAATAAAAAGTATTAAGTTTTAATAAAATACTATAAATAGTATTTTATAATAAAAGTTAATTTTAATACTATAAAGGTAAAGCTACTATATCTTTAATAAAAGTAAAGGGCTAAGGTTATTTATTACCTATACTTAAACTTTAACTACTGCTTAATAGTATTTATAATCTATAAATATATTGCCTTATAGGTAAACTATAAATATAGCTTAATAATTAAAAATAATAATATTATTAAGTCCTTTAATAAGCATTAATAAAATAAATTTATAAATAATATTAAGTTATTATTAAAGCTATTAAGTATTAATAATAAATATAAAGTAGTTAGTATTAATTATAGTATATATAGCAGTGCTTTATATATTAAGTTAAGAGTAAATATTAAAGAAAGTATATAAATAAGCTATAAAGTTATATAGGCCTATCTTTTTTAATATAGATTATACTTTAATAACTAGAATATTATTTAATGCTAAAGTAGCACTAGCAAGATAATATTAATTAATACTAAGATAGTTAAAAAGGGCTTATTTAATAATAAATTAAATATAATAAGTTTAATACTTAAAATAGTTAAGGTTAAGTATATTACCTTTATAAGCGCCTAGTTGCTAAAGGTAATACTATAAGGCATTATTATTATTAAAGTAAAGTAAGTAATAATAATATTAAGGTTTAATAAAGTAATAAAAAATAATATTTAAGGTTAATTAATTAAAAAAAGCCTAGTCTATAGTATAAAAATTATTAATATTATAATTATTTAAGTAAATATTATTATTAATTAAGTTATAATTAAGGTTATTATTATAATATTATACTGCCTTATTATTATTAATTAAGATACTTGCCTATATATATTTTAGCTATAGGTTTAGGGATAGATAAGGGTATATTTTTTTTAATAAAATATAAATAAAAAATATATAAAAATCTATTAATAAATAAAACTTACTAAACTTCTTTCTTTTTTTTAATAGCTATTTTATAGAATTAATTATAAATTAATCTTTAAAAAATAAAAAGTAGGCTATAAGTAGGCTAAAAGTCTTAGTTAATAAAAATTTAAATCTAGTTAATATAGAAAAGTCTTAGCTAATAAAAATTTAAATCTAGTTAGTGCTTATAGTAGGCTATAAGTAGGCTAAAAGTCTTAGCTAATAAAAATTTAAATCTAGTTAGCGCTTATTTAAACCTACTTAGGTTTTTAAACCTATATAATTTAAATAATTATTTTTATTAATAAATATAAAAATATTTATTACTATATAATACTTATTTCTAAATACTACCTTTTTTTTTATGCCTTTTAAAAATATTTATTACTATATAATACTTATTTTTAAATACTACCTTTTCCTTTATACCCTTTAAAAATATTTATTACTATATAATACTTATTTTTAAGTACTACCTTTTACTTATACTTTTTAAAAATATTTATTACTATATAATACTTATTTTTAAATATTATCTTTTCTTTATACCCTTTAGAAATATTTATTATAATATAACTCTTATTTTTAAATACTACCTTTTACTTATACCCTTTAGAAATATTTATTATTATATAATACTTATTTTTAAATACTACTCTTTTTTTATACTTTTTAAAAATATTTATTACTATATAATACTTATTTTTAAATATTACCCTTTTTTTATACTTTTTAAAAATATTTATTACTATATAATACTTATTTTTAAATACTACTTTTTTTTTATACTTTTTAAAAATATTTATTATTATATAATACTTATTTTTAAATACTATCTCTTTTTTTATACCTTCTTAAATATTTATTCTTAATTAAGACTGATTTTTAAAATTATTTTTTTATTTATACCTTTAAGTAATATTTATTATTATATAATACTTATTTTTAAATACTATACCCTTTTATATATTCCTTTAAAAAATATTTATTATTATATAATACTTATTTTTAAATATAACCTACAATAGCTTTTTAATATTACTTACTTATTATATTACTTTTAAAAAACTATTACTACCTTTTTTCTTATATTATAAATATAGCTATATAGTATACTACTTATAATCCTTTAATATTATTATACTTTTTAATTTATTTATAAAGAATTATTATTACTTTTTTAAATTAATATTTATATTTAAATAATATATTACTTATAATTCCTTAATAATATTATACTTTTTAATTTATTTATAAAAAATTATTATTACTTTTTTTTAAAATTAATATTTATATTTAAATACTATATTATTAATAATTCTTTAATATTATTATATTTATTAATTTATTTATAAAGAATTATTATTACTTTAATATATAGTAATTATTAATACTATATTACCTATAGTTCTTTAATATTAATATACTTATTTTACCTTTTAAGAACTACTATTATATTTTACTTTAAATAATTATTTTTAAATACTATATTACTTCTAGCTCTTAAAGAATAGTTATTAAGATTAGCAGGTTACTTACTATTCCTTTATGCTATATATAGATTAATACCCTTTTTATATAACTTACCCTTGGCTTTTAAGGAATAGCTATTAAAATCATTAAGTTACCTACTATTCCTTTATACTATATATAAATTAATACCCCCTCTTTATATAACTTGCCCTTAGCTTTTAAAGAATAGTTATTAAGACTATTAAGTTACTTACTATTCCTTTATACTATATATAGATTAATACCCCCCTTTATATAACTTGCCCTTAGTTATTAAGGAATAATTATTAAGACTACTAGGTTTTTTATTATTACTTATGCTATATAAAAATAAATACTTTACTATATAACTTACCCTTTATTATTAAAAAAAGAACCTTAAGATTACTAGGTTTTTTACTATTACTTATATTATATAAAAATAAATACTTTACTATATAACTTGCCCTTTATTATTAAGGAAGGAACCTTAAGACTACTAGGTTTTTTATTATTACTTTATACTATATAGAAATTAATACTCTCTTTATATAACTTATCCTTATCTCTTAAGCTATAATTATTAATACTATTAAGTTTTTTATTATTACTTTATATTATATAAAAACTAATACTCTCTTTATATAACTTACCTTTATTATTAAAGAAAGAACCTTAAGATTATTAGGTTTTCTACTATTACTTTATATTATATAAAAACTAATACTCTCTTTATATAACTTGCCTTTATTTCTTAAGCTATAATTATTAATATTACTAGGTTTCTTACTATTACTCTATATTATATAAAAACTAATACTCCCTTTATATAACTCACCCTTATTATTAAAAAAAATAAAAGTTTTTTATTATTAATCTATACTATATTAAAACTAATACTCTTTTTATATATAATTTACTTTTAGCTTTTAAAGAATAATAATTAAGATTATTAAGTTTTTTATTATTACTTTATACTATATATAAATTAATATTCCCTTTATATATAACTTATTTTTAACTTTTAAAAATAATAACTTAAATTATTAAGTTTTTTTAAAGATTACTTTATACTATATATAAAATAATATTTATTTTTAAAGACTATATTATTATAAAATATTAAAAATAATTATTAAAATTAATAATAAATTATTTATTATTTTATATATATAATAATAAATTATCTTTATTATTACTTTTTAATATTAAATAAATACTTATTAATATTAAAAAAATTATTACTTTTTTTAAATTGCTTTTTACTAAATACTTTTTATAAAATTATATAGCTTACCTTTTTCTTTATATTTAGTTTATTTTTTTAAAGACTTATTCTTATTACTTTTATTATTATTACTTTTATTACTACTACTCTTATTACTACCACTCTTATTACTATTACTTTTATTACTACTATTTTTATTATTATTATTTTTATTATTATTATTTTTATTATTATTTTTATCTTTATTTACTTAATCTTTATTAAGATTTATAAAGTTTTATATTTTTATTACCTTATTATTAAGTAAGAAAAAAGCTATTTTATTAATTATTATTATTATAACTTTTATACCAGGCTTTTAGTATTTTATAAAGTTAATAATATTATTAATATTTATAATATTAATTTATACTATATTTAAAAGTATAAATTAATTAAGTTTTATATAAAATAAACCCTTTAACCTTAATTTATTTAAATTTATTAAGTCTTAAATAACTTTTATATAAAGATAGTAAAAGCAGTTTTATTTTAATTATTATTAAATAATCTTAAAGCTATAAATATTTCTAGCCTCTTTTTTAATTATTTTATTAATATTCTTTTTACTTATTAATATTATTATATACTTTTTTAAGCTTTAAGCTTTAACTATATTATTATAACTTCTCTTTAATAATATATACTCTTATTTAATATAGTAAGGTTAGTTAATATACTATAAATAACTTATACTTTATAACTTAATATATAGGCTAGGTAGTACTTTAAAAATAAGGCCTTTATAATATACTTTATAAAAGTTAATACTAAATATAAAGAGCTAAAGAGATATTATTAAATAAGTATAAAAAGTTAATAAGTTATTAAATTTATTAATAGCTATATTATAGTTTATCTAGCTTATCTAGCTTATTAAGTATAATATTAAGATATTATAAATAATAATTTAAGTATTTAATATCTTATTTAAAGTTAATAATTAATAAGGTCTAGATTAATAAAAAAGTTATATAAAAATAAAAAAGTAAAATTTATTATAATATTAATAAATAGTTATAATAGATTAAAAGGCGCTTGCTAGCTTTAAAGGCTATAATAGCTTTTATAATTATATAGTAATACTTAAGTAAGTCTTATATAATATATTAGACTTATAAAAGGCAATTTATTAAAAAAGCAATCTTTTATAATAGCCTAGTATTATAATATACTTATTAAAAGCTATTAATTATATTTATAGCTAAGACTTTATTAACCTTTATAATACTGTTTATAATTATATTTAAAAAAGGTTAGTTTTTATTATTAATATTTATACTGCTTATTAAAATATCTTAAGATAAAAAAAGGATAAAAGTAGCTTAAGATAATTATATAGACCTTAACTATAAGTTTATAAAGGTTTATAAGCTAAGGCTAAACTTAATTATACTTAATATTATATTACTTTATATAGTATTAAAATACTTAATTAGCTAGATTAAAAGTAATATTAAAGTAATATTATTAATATTTATAAATATTATTACTAGCTGTTTATATATAGTATTATTAATCTATATACCTAGCCCTTTAATAAATATATAATTTTTAAAGAGTTTTAATAAACTTAAGTTGCCTTACTTTAAGATATAGTAGTTAAGGGAGTTAATATAGCTAATTAGTTAAGTATATATATTATTTATTAATATAAGCTTAATAGTTTTAATTATAAATAATATAATGCCTTTACTTATATAAATATAAATATTATTAAGTATCTTTATTAATATTAATATACCTTACCTTATAGTTAGTATTTAAAAGATTAAGTAAATAATAATATATACTACCTTACTACTTTATTTCTTAAACTTATTAAACTTTATAAATAATTATAAATTAAAAATATATATTAATATAAACTATAGGCTAGTTTTATAAATATTCTCTTTAATAATAATATTAATATTATTAAGTATAAAGTAGTAATATTTAAATTAAAGGTATATAAAGGTAATATTATTAATATAATTATTAATTATTTTTACTATTTATTAAACCTCTTTATTATAAAAATCTTTTATAAAAATTTAATTCTTTAATTTATACTTAAAAAGCTAGGTATTATACTATATAAAAGGCAGGTAGCTATTTATATTCTTTAAGTTATTAAATATTAATATAATAAAAATAAAAAAGGTCTTTTTTTAAATAAGTATTTAAATAAGTTTATTAATATATAATATAATAAATTTAATAAACTAGTACTTATTAATAATAACTATATTTTACTTATTATTTTTAAATAACTTTTTAATTAACTTAATAAAGCTTATTACTTTTTTACTAAAGGCTATAGTACTATTTATATTAATTAAGCTTTTATTACTATTTTAGATTTTATTTAGCTATACTTTATTTAGCCTTACCTAAATATCTATCTTATATATCTATAATATAGCTATTTAATAAATAGTTAAGATTAATACTTTAATAATCTATTTTTATTATTAACTATATATAAATATAAAAAGGTATAGTAATAAAAGCTTAAAGGGTAAACTATTTATATTTAAGTTTTATTACTTTATATTAAGCTTATTTATTAATTTTTAAAGGTCTTTAAGTATATTAAGTATTTTAGCCTTTTTATTAATATTAAAATAATTATCTTTACTTTAGTAAAAAATATAAATATTAATATTACTAGCTTAAAGGGTAGTAATTTTATTAAATACCTGGTTAATAATTATTAATAAGATAAATATAATACTTAAAAAGAAATTATTAATCTTAGCCTTTTTATTTTATTAAATAATAAATAATAATAATAAAATAATAATAAATATCTTACTTATACTATACTTATTTATAAAAAGAGCTGCCTGCAAGAGGCTTAATAAAAAGTTTAAGAGGTAATTAATATTTATACTTAATATAAGCTTTAGTTATAGTAAATAAAAAAGATATTAAAATAAAAAGGAAACTTATTAATAACTTAAGGCAGCTTAACTATAGTCTTAAGGTTATTATTATTAACCTATAGTATTTAAATATTAATCCTCTTAGCTTTATAAATAATTATAAAGTCTTAATTTTATAAAAAGATAATACTTAATAAATCTTTAAAATTATTAAGCTTTTAAAAAATATTAATATTAATATTATTTATCTCTTTCTTTATATTTTTAAATATAATAAACTAATCCTTAAACTTAATCTTATATATATTATTATTAAAGACCCTTAGATCTATATTAAGATTAATATTTATATTAATTTTTATAAGCTTAACTACCTTAATATATAGCTTAAGTAAGTTATAAAGCTTATTAAGCTTTTTTAATATTAATAAAGATATATATAAAGTATTAATTATTATACTTTTTTTAAGGGCTATATTTAAATTAATATTAAGTATAAAAAAGTAAAGGATATTTAAGGTAGTATTACTTAAAAGGCTAGGCAGGGAGTAGTTAGTATTTATAAAGGTATACTTTTATTAAGTAAAGGTTAATATTTTAAAAGAGTAGATAGTATTAAGGGCTATAGTTAATTAGCTATAGCTTGCTAGCTATAAAAGGGGGTCCTTTTTATAATTAATAATAAATATCTTTAATTAAAAGATAGCAGCCTCTTGTTTTTATTAAGTAATAATACTAGTCTTAAAGGCTATATTATTATTATTATTAACTTTATTACTAATTACTATACCTTATTTATTATTAATAATATAGCCTTAAAGGATTATTATTTTATTATAGTAAGACTTTATTAAGAAAAAAGCTTTAATATTAATATAATAATATTTAAAAAGGTTAATAACTATAAAGGCCTTTACTTAATCTTTATAATACTTTCTTTAAATATACTTAATTAAAGCATTAGCTTTAAGGAGAACTACTTAATAAAAGATCTTAAGGCAGGCCTTTATAAATTAATAAGCTATTATTATTATTAATTAAGTTATATTAATATTATTAATAATAATAAAGTATTTATTTATTATTAAAGGTTTAAAGGTTTAATTAATATTAATAAAAATTATTTATTAATTATTATTTAAGGCAGTCTTTAGCTAGTTAAAGCTAAGGTTTATTATTAATAAGTATTCTTAAACTTTAATTAAAGTAAGTAAAGTATACTTAAATTTTTTTTACTTTTATACCTTATACTTTAATATATAATAATAAAATATAGTAATAAGTATAAAGTAAATATAAATAACTTAATACCCTTTATTAATAAATATTAATAATTATAAAAAAATAAGTTATTTAATAAAGTAAAAAAAAGGGCTTATTATTTATATTAAAGAAAAGCTAGAGCTAGCCTGTATTTTTAAAGCTAAGGTAATTAATAAAGGATTCTTAATTATTAATAATCTTAAAGTACTTAAAAATCTTAATATATAATAATAAAGCCTTAATATCCTTATAGTAAGTATTTATAAAAGCCCTTTAAGTAATATTGCTAAGCTATAATAATATAATATATATAAAGGGCTTAATATTTTTAATATTAAAAAAGAGATATAAAGAAGGTATAAGGTAGCTAGCAGCTTACTTAGCAAAAGTTAAGGCTAATTAATGCCTAATATTAAAAAGATCTATAGACCTTAAACTATTATTAATAAAGGTATTATTACTATTATTACTATTATTATTATTATTATTATTATTATTATTATTATTATTATTATTATTATTATTTTATTATTATATTTAATTATCTTTTTTATATAACTTATAAAGAGAGGGGTTATTATTATTACTATTATTATTATTACCTATATTATTATTATTATTATTATTATTATTATTATTATTAAAGTTATTATTATTATTATTATTATTATTATTATTACTATTAATATTATTACTATTAATATTACTAAAGCTACTAAGGTTGTTAATATTATTATTATTGCTATTACTATTGCTACTATTATTACTAAAGTTACTATTTTTATAGCTATTGCTAAAGTTATTATTAAAGTTATTACTACTAAAGTTATTATTGCTAAAGTTATTACTGCTAAAGTTATTACTGCTGCTATTATTACTAAAGTTATTGTTACTACTGTTGTTGCTAAAGCTATTGCTAAAGTTATTGTTAAAGTTATTATAAAAACTATTATTACTACTGCTGCTATTATTACTAGGGTTATTATTGCTATTGCTGCTATTATTACTAAGGTTACTGCTGCTAAAGTTATTGCTAAAGTTATTACTACTAAGACTATTGTTAAAGTTATTACTGCTAGGGTAGTTATTAAAGTTATTGCTGCTAAGGTAGTTACTAAAGTTATTATTACTAAGGTAGTTGCTAAAGTTATTATTGCTAGGGTAGTTGCTAAAGTTATTACTAAAGTTGTTGTTAAAGTTGTTGCTAGAGTTATTACTAGAGTTGTCACTAGAGTTATTGCTGCTAGAGTTGTCACTAGAGTTATTGCTAGAGTTATTGCTAAAGCCATTGCTACTGCTGAAGTTGCTCTCCCCGCCACTATTATTATTACTGCTATTACTATTATTATTATTGCTGCTACTGCTATTATTACTATTAATATTATTACTGCTGCTATTACTATTACTATTACTACTACTACTACTATTATTATTATTACTATTACTATTATTATTATTAATATTATTATAAATATACTTAAGTATAGATATAATAGATTATTACCTTATAATACTTAATAAGATTAAAGCTAGTTATATATATTATACTTACTGTTTATACTTGGTTATCCTTTACTATCTTTTTTTAACTAGCTTTATATAGTGCCTTAAATTTAGCCTATATATAATTCTTACTTTACTTTATTTTTTATACTTTAGTTTTATTATTATATTATCTTTATCTTTATTTTTTTTATTATTTACCTTTATTACTTTTATTATTATTTTTTTTACCTTTATAGTCTTAATAGAAATTATTTACTACCTTTATCTATAATATAATTATAGAATATTACTAATCCTATATCTAGCCTATATACATTTTGGCTATAGGTTTAAGGATAGACAAGGGTATATTTTTTTTAATAAAATATAAATAAAAAATATATAAAAACCTATTAATAAATAAAACCTACTAAACTTCTTTTTTTTTTAATAACTATTTTATAGAATTAATTATAAATTAATCTTTAAAAAATAAAAAGTAGGCTATAAGTAGGCTAAAAGTCTTGGCTAATAAAAATTTAAATCTAGTTAGTATAAAAAAGTCTTAGTTAATAAAAATTTAAATCTAGTTAATGCCTATAGTAGGCTATAAGTAGGCTAAAAGTCTTGGTTAATAAAAATTTAAATCTAGTTAGCACTTATTTAAACCTACTTAAGTTTTTAAACCTATATAATCTAAATAATTATTTTTATTAATAAATATAAAAATATTCTTACTATATAATACTTATTTTTAAATACTACCTTTTCCTTTATACTCTTTAAAAATATTTATTATTATATAATACTTATTTTTAAATACTATCTTTTCCTTTATACCCTTTAAAAATATTTATTACTATATAATACTTATTTCTAGATATTATCTCTTCTTTATACCCTTTAGAAATATTTATTATAATATAACTCTTATTTTTAAATACTACCTTTTACTTATACTTTTTAAAAATATTTATTACTATATAATACTTATTTTTAAATACTACCTCTTATTTATACCCTTTAAAAATATTTATTACTATATAATACTTATTTTTAAATACTACCTTTTTTTTATACTCTTTAAAAATATTTATTACTATATAATACTTATTTTTAAATATTACCTTTTATTTATACCCTTTAGAAATATTTATTACTATATAATATTTATTTTTAAATATTACCTTTTTTTTATACTTTTTAAAAATATTTATTATTATATAATACTTATTTTTAAATACTATCTTTTTTTTATACTTTTTAAAAATATTTATTACTATATAATACTTATTTTTAAATACTACCTCTTTCTCTATACCTTCTTAAATATTTATTCTTAACTAAGACTTATTTTTAAAACTATTTTTTTATTTATACCTTTAAATAATATTTATTATTATATAATACTTATTTTTAAATACTATACCCCTTTATATATTTTTATAAGAAATATTTATTATTATATAATACTTATTTCTAAATATAACCTATAATAGCTTCTTAATATTACTTACTTATTATATTACCTTTAAAGAACTACTGCCACCCTTTTTTTTATATTATAAATATAGCTATATAGTATACTGCCTATAATCCCTTAATATTATTATACTTTTTAATTTATTTATAAAGAACTGCTACTACTTTTTTAAATTAATACTTATATTTAAATAATATACTGCTTATAATTCCTTAATAATATTATACTTTTTAATTTATTTATAAAGAATTATTATTACCTTTTTTTTAAAATTAATATTTATATTTAAATACTATATTATTAATAATTCTTTAATATTATTATACTTATTAATTTATTTATAAAGAATTATTATTACTTTAGTATATAGTAATTATTAATACTATATTGCCTATAGTTTTTTAATATTAATATACTTATTTTACTTTTTAAAAACTATTACTATATTTTACTTTAAATAATTATTTTTAAATACTATATTACTTCTAGCTCTTAAGGAATAGTTATTAAGATTAATAGGTTGCTTGCTATTCCTTTATACTATATATAGATTAATACCCTTTTTTATATAACTTGCCTTTATTTTTTAAGCTATAATTATTAATATTATTAAGTTTTTTATTATTACTTTATATTATATAAAAATTAATACTTTTTTTATATAACTTGCCTTTATTATTAAAAAAAATAAAAGTTTCTTATTATTAATCTATACTATATTAAAAGCAATACTCTTTTTATATATAACTTACTTTTAACTTTTAAAGAATAATAATTAAAATTATTAAGTTTTTTATTATTACTTTATGCTATATATAAACTAATATTCCCTTTATATATAACTCACTTTTAACTTTTAAAAACAATAATTAAGATTATTAAGTTTTCTTAAGGGTTACTTTATACTATATATAAAATAATATTTATTTTTAAAGATTATATTATTATAAAATATTAAAAATAATTATTAAAATTAATAATAAATTATTTATTATTTTATATATATAATAATAAATTATCTTTATTACTACTTTTTAATATTAAATAAATATTTATTAATATTAAAAAAACTATTACTTTTTTTAAATTGCTTTTTACTAAATACTTTTTATAAAATTATATAGCTTACCCTTCCCTTTATATTTAGTTTATTTCTTTAAAGACTTATTCTTATTACTTTTATTATTACTACTCTTATTATTATTATTTTTATTACTATTACTCTTATTACTACTACTTTTATTATTACTATTTTTATTATTACTACTTTTATTACTATTACTTTTATTATTATCTTTATCTTTATTTACTTAATCTTTATTAAGATTTATAAAGTTTTATATTTTTATTACCTTATTATTAAGTAAAAAAAAAGCTATTTTATTAATTATTATTATTATAACTTTTATATTAAGCTTTTAGTATTTTATAAGGTTAATAATATTATTAATATTTATAGTATTAGCCTATACTATATTTAAAAGTATAAATTAATTAAGTTTTATATAAAATAAACTTTTTAACTTTAATTTATTTAAATTTATTAAGTCTTAGGTAATTTTTATATAAAGGTAGTAAAAGTAGTTTTATCTTAATTATTATTAAATAATCTTAAAGCTATAAATATTTTTAGCCTTTTTTTTAATTATTTTATTAATATTCTTTTTACTTATTAATATTATTATATACTTTTCTAGGCTTTAGGCTTTAATTATACTATTATAACTTTTTTTTAATAATATATACTTTTATTTAATATAGTAAGGTTAGTTAATATACTATAAATAATTTATACTTTATAATTTAATATATAGGCTAGGCAGTACTTTAAAGATAAAGCCTTTATAGTATACTTTATAAAAGTTAATATTAAATATAAAAAGCTAAAGAGATATTATTAAGTAGGTATAAAAGGTTAATAAGTTATTAAATTTATTAATAACTATATTATAGTCTATCTAGCTTATTTAGCTTATTAAGTATAATATTAAGATATTATAAATAATAATTTAAGTATTTAAGATCTTATTTAAAGTTAATAATTAATAAGGTCTAGATTAGCAAGAGAGTTATATAAGAATAAGAAGGTAAAACTTACTGTAATACTAGTAAATAGTTATAATAAATTAAGAGGTACTTACTAGCCTTAAAGGCTATAATAGCTTTTATAATTATATAGCAATACTTAAGTAAGTTTTATATAATATATTAAACCTATAAAGGGCAATTTATTAAAAAAGCAATCTTTTATAATAGCCTAGTATTATAATATACTTACTAAAGGCTGCTAGTTATATTTATAGCTAAGACTTTATTAACCTTTATAATACTGCTTATAACTATATTTAAAAAAGGTTAGTTTTTATTATTAATATTTATATTATTTATTAAAATATTTTAAAATAAAAAAAAAATAAAAGTAGCTTAAAATAATTATATAAATCTTAATTATAAGTTTATAAGGGTTTATAAGTTAAGGCTAAATTTAATTATACTTAATATTATACTACTTTATATAATATTAAGATACTTAATTAACTAGATTAAAGGCAATATTAAAGTAATATTATTAATATTTATAAATACTATTACTAACTGCCTATATATAGCATTATTAATTTATATACCTAGCCCTTTAATAAGTATATAATCCTTAAGGAGTTTTAATAAACTTAAGTTGCCTTGCTTTAAGATATAGTAGCTAAAGGAGTTAATATAGCTAATTAATTAAGTATATATATTACTTATTAATATAAACTTAATAATTTTAATTATAAATAGTATAATGCCTTTATTTATATAAGTATAAGTATTATTAAGTATTTTTATTAATATTAATATACCTTACTTTATAATTAATATTTAAAGGATTAAGTAAATAATAATATATACTACTTTATTACTTTATTTTTTAAATTTATTAAACTTTATAAATAGCTATAAATTAAAGATATATATTAATATAAGCTATAGGCTAGTTTTATAAATATTCTCTTTAGTAATAATATTAATATTATTAAGTATAAAGTAGTAATATTTAGACTAAAGGTATATAAAGGTAATATTATTAATATAATTATTAACTATCTTTACTACTTATTAAACCTTTTTATTATAAAAATCTTTTATAAAAATCTAATCCTTTAATTTATACTTAAAGGGCTAGGTATTACACTATATAAAAGGCAGGTAGCTATTTATATTCTTTAAGTTATTAAATATTAATATAGTAAAAATAAAAAGGGTTTTTTTTTAAATAAGTATTTAAATAAGTTTATTAATATATAATATAATAAATTTAATAAACTAGTACTTATTAATAATAATTATATTTTATTTATTATTTTTAAGTAACTTTTTAATTAGCTTAATAAAGCTTACTGCCTTTTTATTAAAGGCTATAGTACTATTTATATTAATTAAGCTTTTATTACTATCTTAGATCTTATTTAGCTATACTTTATTTAGCCTTACTTAAGTATTTATTTTATATATTTATAATATAGCTATTTAGTAGGTAGTTAAGATTAATACTTTAATAATTTATTTTTATTATTAATTATATATAAATATAAAAAGGTATAGTAATAAAAGCTTAAAGGGCAAACTATTTATATTTAAGTCTTACTACTTTATATTAAGCTTATTAATTAAATCTTAAAGGTCTTTAAGTATATTAAGTATCTTAGCCTTTTTATTAATACTAAAGTAATTATTCTTACTTTAGTAAAAGATATAAATATTAATATTATTATCTTAAAGGGTAGTAATCTTATTAAATACTTAATTAATAATTATTAATAAAATAAATATAATACTTAAGAAAAAATTATTAATCCTAGCCTTTTTATCTTGCTAAATAATAAATAATAATAATAAGATAATAATAAATATCTTACTTATATTATATTTATTTATAAAAAAAGCTACTTATAAAAGGCTTAATAAAAGGTTTAAAAAGTAATTAATATTTATACTTAATATAAGCTTTAGTTATAGTAAATAAAAAAGATATTAAAATAAAAAGGAAACTTATTAATAACTTAAAGCAGCTTAACTATAGTCTTAAGATTATTATTATTAATCTATAATATTTAAATATTAATCTTTTTAGCTTTATAAATAGTTATAAAGTTTTAGTTTTATAAAAAGATAGTACTTAATAAATCTTTAAAATTATTAAGCTTTTAAAAAATATTAATATTAATATTATTTACCTTTTTCTTTATATTTTTAAATATAGTAAGCTAATCCTTAAACTTAATTTTATATATATTATTATTAAAGACCCTTAGATCTATATTAAGATTAATATTTATATTAATTTTTATAGGCTTAATTACTTTAATATATAGCTTAAGTAAGTTATAAAGCTTATTAAGCTTTTTTAGTATTAATAAAGGTATATATAAAGTATTAGTTATTATACTTTTTTTAAAGGCTATATTTAAATTAATATTAAGTATAAAGAAGTAAAGGATATTTAAGGTAGTATTGCTTAAAAGGTTAGGTAAAGAGTAGTTAGTATTTATAAAGGTATACTTTTATTAAATAAAGGTTAATATTTTAAAAAAGTAGATAGTACTAAAGGCTATAGCTAACTAGCTATAGCTTGCTAGCTATAAAAAAAGGTTTTTTTTATAATTAATAATAAATATCTTTAATTAAAAGATAATAGCCTTTTATTTTTATTAAGTAGTAGTGCTAGTCTTAAGGGCTATATTATTATTATTATTAACTTTATTATTAATTACTATACTTTATTTATTATTAATAATATAGCCTTAAAGGATTATTATTTTATTATAATAAGACTTTATTAAGGAAAAGGCTTTAATATTAATATAATAATACTTAAAGAGGTTAATAACTATAAAGGCCCTTACTTAATCTTTATAATACTTTCTTTAAATATACTTAACTAAGGTATTAACTTTAAAGAGAACTACTTAATAAAAGATCTTAAGGCAGGCTTTTATAAATTAATAAGTTATTATTATTATTAATTAAGTTATATTAATATTATTAATAATAATAAAATATTTATTTATTATTAAAGGTTTAAAGGTTTAATTAATATTAATAAAGATTATTTATTAATTATTATTTAAGGCAGTCTTTAGCTAGTTAAGGCTAAGGTTTATTATTAATAAGCATTCTTAAACCTTAATTAAAGTAAGTAAGGTATACTTAAACTTTTTTTATTTTTATACTTTATACTTTAATATATAATAATAAAGTATAGTAATAAGTATAAAGTAAATATAGGCAACTTAATACCCTTTATTAATAAATATTAATAATTATAAAGGAATAAGTTATTTAATAAAGTAAGAGAGAGGGCTTATTATTTATATTAAGGAAAAGCTAGAGCTAGTTTATATTCTTAAGGCTAAGGTAATTAATAAAGGATTCTTAATTATTAATAATCTTAAAGTACTTAAAGATCTTAATATATAGTAATAAGGCCTTAATATCTTTATAATAAGTATTTATAAAGGCTCTTTAAGTAATATTATTAAGCTATAATAATATAATATATATAAAGGGCTTAATATTCTTAATATTAAGAAAGAGATATAAAGAAGGTATAAGGTAGCTAGTAGCTTACTTAATAAAGGTTAAGGCTAACTGGCGCCTAGTATTAAAGGGATCTATAGACCTTAAACTATTATTAATAAAGATATTATTATTATTGCTGCTATTATTATTATTATTATTATTATTATTATTATTATTATTACTATTATTATTTTATTATTATATTTAGTTATCTTTTTTATATAATTTATAAAAAGGGGGGTTATTATTATTATTATTATTATTATTACCTATATTATTATTATTATTATTATTACTATTATTATTACTAAAGTTACTACTATAATTATTACTACTGCTATTATTATTATTAATGTTATTACTGCTAGTATTACTAAAGCTACTAAGGTTATTAATGCTGCTATTATTGCCACTATTATTACTGCTATTATTACTAAAGTTACTATTCCTATAGCTATTATTAAAGTTATTATTAAAGTTATTACTATTAAAGTTATTATTGCTAAAGTTATTATTATTAAAGTTATTACTGCTAAAGTTATTGCCACTAAAGTTATTACCGCTATTATTATTGCTAAAGTTATTATTGTTATTATTATTGCTAAAGTTATTATTAAAGTTATTACTAAAGTTATTATAAAAACTATTATTATTATTATTATTATTATTACTAGGGTTATTATTGCTATTATTACTACTATTATTAAGGTTACTATTACTAAAGTTATTATTAAAGTTATTATTATTAAGATTATTATTAAAATTATTATTACTAAGGTAGTTGCTAAAGTTATTATTACTAAGGTAGTTATTAAAGTTATTATTGCTAAGGTAGTTATTAAAGTTATTACCACTAAGGTAGTTATTAAAGTTATTATTATTAATATAGTTACTAAAGTTATTACTAAAGTTATTATTAAAGTTATTATTAAAGTTATTATTAAAGTTATTATTAAAGTTAATACTAAAGTTAGTGCTAGAGTTACTACTGCTAGTATTATTATTACTAAGGTTATTACTAAAGTTAGCGCTAGAGTTATTATTACTAAAGCTATTATTAAAGTTATTATTAAAGTTATTACTAAAGCTATTACTAAAGTTATTATTATTAAAGTTATTATTAAAGTTATTACTAGAGTTATTACTATTAGTATTATTATTATTAAAGCTATTGCTAGAGTTATTATTAAAGTTATTATTAAAGTTAATACTAGAGTTAGTACTAGAGTTATTACTAGGGTTATTATTAAAGTTAATGCTAAAGTTATTACTAGAGTTAATACTAGAGTTATTTTTAGTATTATTACTAAAGTTAGTATTAAAGTTATTACTAAGGTTACTGCTAAAGTTATTACTAAAGTTATTGCTATTAAAGTTATTACTAAAGTTACTGCTAGAGTTATTGCTAGAGTTATTGCCACTAGAGTTATTGCTAGAGTTATTACTAGAGTTATTACTAAAGTTATTACTACTAGAGTTATTATTAAAGTTATTACTAGAGTTATTACTAGAGTTATTACTAGAGTTATTACTAGAGTTATTATTATTAAAGTTATTAAAGTTATTGCTAGAGTTATTACTAAAGTTATTATTATTATTAAAGTTACTCTCCTTATTATTATTATTATTATTACTATTATTATTATTATTATTAATATTACTATTATTATTATTATTATTATTATTATTATTATTATTATTATTATTATTATTATTATTATTATTATTAATATTATTATAAATATACTTAAGTATAAATATAATAAATTATTACTTTATAATACTTAATAAAATTAAAGCTAGTTATATATATTATACTTATTATTTATATTTAATTATTTTTTACTATCTCTTTTTAACTAGCTTTATATAGTACCTTAAATTTAGCCTATATATAATTCTTACTTTACTTTATTTTTTATACTTTAGTTTTATTATTATATTATCTTTATCTTTATTTTTTTTATTATTTACCTTTATTACTTTTATTATTATTTTTTTTACTTTTATAATCTTAATAAAAATTATTTATTATTTTTATCTATAATATAATTATAGAATATTATTAATCTTATATTTATTAAGTACTTTTTTTAATTATAAAATAATAAAGGTATTTACCTAAATAATATTTTACCTATATTATAGATTTATTAAGGTATATAGTTAAGACTATAATATTAAAAAATAGCAAGCTAAATATAAAAATATTATAGTATATTTTATTAAGGTATTAAAAAAGGATAAATTAAATATAAAAAAATTATAATATATTTTATAAAGATATTTTAAGTAATATTAATATTTAATAACTATCCTTTTATACTTAAATATAAATATAGTATTATTATAGTAAAGGCTTATCTCCTAGCTATTTACTCCTCCTTTATCTCTCTTTATTATTACATGCTTATACTATTTAGTACTTATAGCTATTTAATAATCACACCCTTAATAAATACTTATAAAATAAATATTAATATTTAACTATTTAATCCTTTATTTATAATAAATAAAAAATAAGTTACTTAATTTTATAATAAAAAACTTATTTAATTATATATAATATTAATATTTAATAAAGGTAAAGCAAGAGCTAAGTATAAATAATCTTTATTACTACCTTTCTTTAATTTAGTTACCCTTTTTATTTAAGTTATTTATTAATTTAATATTTACTTTATCTTATAGCTTATACCTTTATATTTAAGTATTATCTTAATATAACTTCCTTTCTTTATCTTTTTATACTTTAGTTATTATTACTTTTATTTAATTTTTTTATTATTTTTATAATATTACTTTTTATAGTATTAACCTTTATATTCCCTTAGCCTATATCTAGCTACCTTATAACCCTGCCTTTATACTACTTTTTAGCTTTAGCCCCTTACTTTTAAAAAAGGCTATTAACTTATTTATTATTTTTACTATAATAAATATTCCTATCTTTTATATAATAATAATCTCCTTAATATTTTACTTTTTAATAAAATCTAATTTATTAAGATTTTTAAAAAAAAAGTTTATTAAGGTTAAGTAAAATAAGCCCTTTTTCTTAAGCTTAATAAAGTTTATTTTATTTTATATTATATATACCCTTAAGTATTATAAATACCTTTATCTTAATTAATACTTTATAATCTTAAATATATAAATAATTCTTACCTTTTTTTAAATATTAAAATATATATTCCCTTTAGTTATTAATATTATAATATATTTCTTTATATTATAATCCTTAATATATATATTAAATATATAATATATATAAATAATCTTTTATTAAATATTATATTTTTAGCTAATGCATTAAAGCTAGCCTTATATTTATAGTATAATAATAAGATTTATAAATAGCTTTAAAATAAGCCTCTTATAGCAGGCTTTATAGAAGTTAACTTTAAAAGTACTTAACTATAAAAAAGTTATTAAGTAAATATA
The DNA here is from genome assembly GCA_020631695.1 of Trichoderma cornu-damae. NCBI lineage: Eukaryota > Fungi > Ascomycota > Sordariomycetes > Hypocreales > Hypocreaceae > Trichoderma > Trichoderma cornu-damae. The sequence goes on from CM036088.1 coordinate 6,488,511, forward strand.
TAGTAATATAAGGTTATTAAAGGCTTTTATAGCTTTATCTTACTTAGCCTAGCTATAGTATAATATATAATAAAAGGTTAAAATACTAGTGCTAATTAACTATATATTAATAATCTTAATTATTAATTAATAAGCTACTTAAAATTATTATAAAAAAAGGGGTAATAAAGTTATTATATAGGCCTGCAAGAACCTTTATTATTTTTTTTAAAAGCTAGCTATTATTTTTAAAGGCTTTATATATCTTCTTTTAGTTTTATAAAATTACTGCCTTATATAGGCCTTTAAGAATAGCTAGTACTTTTTAAAAATAGCTATAGTTTTTTAAGGGCTAAGGTGTCTTTTTTATAATTTTAAAAAATTAAGACTTTATATAGACCTTTTAGAATAATTATTAAGTTTAAAAAGTTAATAATAGTTCTTTAAGGCTTTAAGTATAACCTAGTATTTATAAAAAAAATAAAAGCCTTAGCCCTGCCTTTTAAAATACTTATTTTATTAAAATAACTATTTAATAATTATTCTTAAAGATAAGTTATTTTATTAAAAAACCTTTAAGAAAAAAAAAAAAGAGTAAACTTATTAAGATATTAATAAATTATTAATATAAATAAATAGCTACTTACCTTTTTTTTTAATATTAAGTACCTTAAGTAATATAAACTTATATTTAAGTAAGTCTTAAGTGCTAAAGTAGATTTAATTAATATAGTTAATTAAAAAACCTATATACTTTAACTCTTTAATATTATAAAAAGATTATTAAAGCCTTTTTATATTATTAAAGATAGTAATTTAATTAACTTTTTAAGTATTAATAATAAAGATTAACTTTAACTATAACTTCTTTTTCTCTTTTTAAGCTTAAGCCTTTAATATCTTAAAGTTATTTATCTTTATACTTAAAGGTTTATTATTATTATTATTATTATTATTATTACTACCTGCCCTCTCTTTAGCCTATATGCAAGAGCCTTTGCCCTTGCCTTAGCCTAATAGCTTTATTACTTTAGCACTACTTAATCCTTTATTTAACGCCCCCTGCCTTAAGTTAAAGAGTATTTAAAGCAGCTTTATTATTAATATTATTAACTTAATATTATAAATATTTATAAATATTATTAATAATTAATAATATATAGTATTATTTATTATAATACTAGCTTTATTTATTATATAGCTGCCTACTAGTACTTTAAACAGCCTGCCTTTTATTAAACTTAATAGCTTATTTACTAGCCTTAAGATATATTTATATAGCTATGCCTTTAGCTTAATAAAGTACTTTAGCTTAATTATCTTTATTAATAAGCCTGCAATCCCCTTTTTTATAAATATTATCTTATTATTTAATAGCTTTATTTTTATTAATATACCTTAATATATTAATATAAATAATAAAATTAGCTTTATATTAAGTATAAATATACTAATGCCTTAGTTCTTAATTATTATATATAACTTAAATAGCCTTAAGTTTAGTAAGTAAAAAGGGCTATAGCTATTTAAGATAAAGTCCTTAAATTTATAAATAGCCTAGTATTATTATATTAATAATACTTTATTTATAAAAACCTTTTTATTTACTAGCCTTTTCTTTATTAAAGGGTTTTTAAAGTTAAAGTTAATATCCCTCTTTATTAAGCCTTTATATATATTTTTATAAAAGAAATAAATATTAAAAAGGGTATCCCTTTTTTTTTAATAATTAAAAGGCTAGGCAGGGTTTTAAATAAGTTAAAGATAGCTTTAGATATCTCTTAAGTAGTTAAGGAAGGGGGTTGTATTTATAAATAGTAGACTATCTTAATTAAGCTAATAAAAGAGCTTATTAATTAATATTTATTTATTTTTTAAAAAATAATACTTATTTATAATAATAATATTTTATATATTATTTTTTAAAGTTTTAAGTAGTATTTTAATATATTTTATAATAATAAGTTTAAGTATATTATTATTATTAAACTTATAATTATCTTTATTTAAGAAATTAAGTTTTTTATTATTATTATTATATATAAAGTAGTTTCTTTAAGTAAAAAGGAAATCTACTTACTCTTTAATTAGCTAGTAATTAAATATAATTACTAAGAGTTGCTTAATTATTATTAGGTATAATATAATAAGAATTATATAACTAGTCTATATAGTGCATTAATAAAGAACCTATATTTTATACTTAAAAACAGGTGTTTTTTAAGGTATATAAAACTTATATTTAAATCTTTATAATTCTTTACCTATATATTAATATACCTTTATAAATTAGTTAAAGTATTAATTATTTTATTTTAATAATTTAAGTTAATATAGTTAGCCTTTAATTAATAAAAAAAGTAAATATTAAATATACTAGCTTAATTAGTATTAACCTTAAAAAAAAACTAGTTAAGTATAGTAAAAAGGATAAAAATAATATTAAGCTTAAAGACTTAATTACTAATTATAATATTAAGTTTATTTTACTTAATTACTTTAATTTTTTTATTAAGAAAAAACTTTAATAATAATAAAGTTATAAATATTTTTTTTTATACTATACTTATTAAAGAGTATAATAACTTAAATTAAATTAGTAAAAAGAGTAATAATATAATTTATATTTATAAATATATTAACTTAATTATTTATAAAGCAAGGCATAAAGTAAAGGGTTAATTTATTAAAAATTTAAGGTGCTTTAGTATATATATTAATATTATTAAGATTAATGCTTAATATCTTAAGATTAATGCTTTATTAAAGGTAGATAGCCTTAAGGTCTTAGTTTAAAGAGAGTATCTTATTAAGCTAAGCCTATATTACTTATAGGTTTTTAAATATATTATTAACCTTGTTAAAGCCCTAGCTTAATTCCTTTATAAGTATATTAATATTACTAGCCCCTGTAATAGCCTAAAGATTAACTTACTAATCCTTAAGGCTAGAGCTAAGCCTTTTAAGCTTTATAATAAAAGGGTAAACCTTAAAGCAGGCAGTAAATAATACCTTAAGCTAGTTAAGCTTTTAAAAGGTAATAAGTATTTATTATTATTTTTTAAGGATTATCTTTTTTAATATTTTAATAAGGTTAATTTTAAAGGCAATAAGCTATAGTATTATTAAGATAAACTTAATAATAACCTTAAAGAGTATATTATTAATATTAATTATAATCCTTTAGTACTCTTTATTAAATATTTTATAAAAAGAGTTTATAATATTAAGTATAATAATAATTTAATAGTTTAATACTTTTTAAATTAATTAGTAAATAGCAGCTTTATTAAACTCTAGATCTAGTATACTCCTCTTGTATAAAATCTTAAATATAATAATTAAGTTATACTCTTCTTTTATATTAATTATAAAAGCTATAATATTTAATATTATATAGTTATAAATCTTTAAATATTCTACCTTACTTTATATATTAATATATTTTATATATTTAGACTTAAGACTTTTTTTTTTATTATAGTATTAATTTTTAAAAAAATAAATAATTATATATATATATATTTAATCTTTATAATATATATTTTATATTAACTCTTTAAGGTCTTTATTTATATTAAATACTATATATTAATAAAATTAATAAGTATTTACTTTAATAAGTTTATATATATAGGCAATAATACTTAAGATAAGGTTAATATTTTTTATTAAGATAGTATCTTAATCTTAAATAATAATATTAATCTATAAAGTAAAGATAAAGATATTATTAAAGGGGCTTTAGTTTAAAAGAGCCTTTAACTAAGATTTATTTTTTTTCATTTAAAAAAACATCCCTATAGTCTTTATATAATTAAAAGTTTTAAACTTTATTTTAAAGTGTATTAATAATATAAGTTAGTAAGTAAATATAAAACTTTTAAAGCTATAATAAGTTAATACTTAGCTTAATCTAGATAATATTATAAACCTTATATAAAGGCTACTATATATAGTTACTAGATATAATTATAATTCTAGAATTAAGATTTAAAAAGGAAGTATAATCATAAAAATACTATATTTAGAAATATTTATTAAGATATAATACTTATTTTAAAAAGCTGATTATTATAAGAAAATATAAGGGAATAGGGAGGTTGCCTTTAAGAATAGTTATTAAAATATAATGGCTGTTTTAAGAAAATAGCTGCTGCAGAGGGGTTATTAAAATACTTATTTTAATATAATAATTAATACACTAAGTCTATTAAAACACTTATTAAGTTATATTTATCATTCTTAATTATTATTAAATAACTATAATAATAAAAAAGAAATCTTATTAATAAAATCTATAAAATATAAAAACTAGAGTATACTTAAAAACCTTAAGTAATTAGTAAAGAGCTTTTTATTATTTTATAGTAATTTAAACCTTAATAGCCTGGTATATTAAAGGCGACTTTAATAGCTTATTATTTATTTTTTAATAATGGCTATTAATTTAACTTTATTTAGCTAGATAGTTAGCTAGGTATAGAACTTAGACTTAAGGATAAGGTTAAGGGGCTGTAGGTATTTTAAGATAGGTAGGCCTTTTATTTAATTAAGCTTTATTATATATTTAATAAAGGCTTTATTATTAAAATCTTTAAAGTCTTTAAAGTCTTTATTAAGGGGTAAGGCTATATTACTATATTTACTAAATATAGTAATACCTTTATTATTAATATTAAACCTTTAACCCTTAATATTATTATTAATAATTTATTAACTAGGTTAAGGGGTAATTATTTTTAAGGCTTTATTATAAATACTATAGTTATTAATTTTAACTTTATTAAATAACTTATCTTTAAAATATATAACTAGCTATATTTATTTAATATAGATAGTAAAAAGGGAGGTAGTAATTTTTTTAAAAATAAATATATTAAGTAATAATTAATCTTAATTTATTAAATATTAATTAGTATTAATAGGATAAAGTAATATAAGAATTAAAGAAAGGAGGATAAAAAAAAGGGAGAAAGTAAAAAGAGGATTAAAAAAATTATAATAATTATAAATAAAAGGGCAGTAAGAAATTATATAAAAAAGGGTAAATTAATATTTAAAAACACTTATTAATTTTATTAATTTAAGTAATAAAAAAGAAAAAAAAAAAAAGAATTAAGGTTAAGGTTAAGGGTTTAGTTTATATAGTTTAAGGCTAGGCTAGTAAATATTTTAGTTTATATAAAGTCTATATTAATAAATATTTTAATTTATATAAAGTCTTTATAAAGGGATATAGATTATAATTAAGTAAATTAAGTCTAGCAAGAATATTATATTAAATCTAAGAGCTAGAAGGTTATTACTTAGAGTTCTGCTATTTTCACTATAGTAGATTGCTATTTTCACTATAGTAGCCTGTGCCTATACTAAAATTAATACATATACACCACCAGTCCTATCAATCTACACTTAATTATAGTGCAGTGCGCTAGTGTATAATATACTTTACAATACTATATAAGACCATTAATAATATTGCAATTTCAGCCTTGCCCTTTAGCCTTCCCCTTAAATATTATAAAATTCTATATTATTAATAGATTCCTTCTTAAGTAATAATCCCCTTAACCCGCTGCTATCCTAGGGCGCCAGCCTTAATAAAATTTATACTTTCTTCCTATCAGACTCGCTAGCAGCAGCAGACCCAGCTGTTAAAGTTGCTTTTAATAATAATAAATTTAATAACCTAGAGTGGCTGCAATACTATAAATTTAATAATAATATAGCATTTCTATAGCTTAAAGATAAGTATAAAGAGATGCTGCTGCCTTTATACACCAAGAGGCTATTGCAGCTGCCTATATATACTACAGGATTGCTGTTATAAATTAAAGAAGTTATAAAGACTGCAGACTTAGCGCTATAGCCTATAATTCTATTACTACTAGCCTTAAGGCTGTATAATATATACAATAAGCTTCTAGCCTTCCTGCAGGCATTTTATTATAATAATAGCGCTGCCCTTTAGACTAAGAAAAGCTTTAATACCTAGATTATTAATAGCAAGAGAGTTAATACTTATTATGCCCTTATCTATAACTGCGCTAGTAGTAAAGCTTTTATAAATACTAGAATTTAATAATTATTATCTTAGTAAACAGGATGCCCTTATAAGATTATAGTATTAATAACTAAAAGCACTAACTAGAAGTAGTTTTATTGTATTATCTATACTAAATATAATTATAACCTATTACTTAACCTATTAGTATATAATATACATTACTAGTGCACCTTAGGCTAGCAGCAGTAAGAGAGAGACTTAGCCAAGCATTAGGCCCTTCCTGTATGCAAGATATTAAAGATCTTAAAAGACTCTAATACTATTAAGCCTATATTCTTTTATTAAAAAGATATTTATAATAATAGGTAGAGGATTAAGATTAAAGGACTTAATAGCTTATTAGCTACCTAGGCATAGATTAAACAGCTTTAAGATAATAACCTTTATCACTATATTAAGCTTAATGTTAATAATAAGGTTAAGGGTATCTTGTAGACCTATCCTTAGTTAGAGAAGATATAGCGCTAGTTCCTTAAAGTCCTAGGACTTAATAATATATATAAGACCAACTATTTCTATATGTATCTCTTTAAGGTTATAGGCATTATAGACTAGAAGTTAGTAGCTAACTTTATATTTAGCCTTATTAATATAAAGAAAGAAAATAGTTATTTATAGCTTTATTAATAGCTTAAGGACCTTTATTAAGACCTTTATATACTAGTATTAACTATAATAATTATAGATAAGGAGACAGCCTTTAAAAATGCCCTTAAATCAGTCTTTCCTAGCGCCTAGCAGTAGTTATATATTTATTATATTAATATTAATATTAAGGCATAAATTTAATTAAAGTAAAAGGGTAAAGACAGTAGTAATAATAATAATTACAAGTCTAAGGCTGTTAATAAGCCTAAGGCTGCTAATAGTAATAATAACCTCCTTGCTGCCTGCACTGCTAAGCAAGAGACTGCTAAATATAGCTATACTGCCTTACTGCCTGCTGCTAAGCCTTAGACTTGCAATGGAATATTCTATGCTTAGCAGCAGGTTATTTATACTAAAGATAAAGCTGCTTTTTAGTTAGTATAAGAGAAGATAAAGATTATATATAATTCTTTATAAAATTATATCTTATACTATATCTTAAAGGAATATATACTATACTATAAGTAGTAGGTGTATTATTATATTAAATATTATTGTAACTTTAGTTAATAAGTTAATAGTCCTGTAGAAATAGCTTATAAGAATATAAAATCCTTCTTTATCTTAAGTATAAGCAACCTTTTATACCTTTATAATATAATCTCTTTAATATTATAAAAAAAGGAACAAGACTATAACTAAAATATAGCTAAAATGTAAATATAGCAGCAGCAGCACTTTATTTAGTAAAGCTGGCTAGGTAATATTATAATAATTATTAGCTATATTGCTATTAACCTCTTTATACAGCAGCATTGCCTAGCTATAGCTATAATGCCTTTAAGCTGCAGTTTAATGCCTCCACCACTGCCTCCTTATACTAGCAGCTTTATATAGCAATATACACTTCCTTATAGCTATATAATCTTTAAGAAGCTTAATGTTAGTAAGGCCTTTAGTAAAGACAATATCTACCTGCAATAATAATTAATAAAGCCTTTAGTATAATTCCCTTTAAATTTCTATAAAAAAGCTATTAACTATTTAATTTTAGGATATTAATAAGCCCCTGCTTTAAATCTACAACCCTAATATTATCTAGAGCCTTTATAGCTAGCCTTACCTTCTTAATAATAAAAAGATAACTATATTATTAATACTAAAGGTTAATAATAGCTAGGATAATGCTTAGCAAGAGTAGATAGTATAGTTAATATAGTAATAATAGCTAAAGTAGAATTTATAAACGCCTTGCTATATAAAGCTAAGCTTGCGTTAAAATCTCTTTTAATTTAAAGTTTAAGGCTTGCAGAGGTTATCCTAAAGCTATAGTCGCACTTAGGCAGCTTCCTTATAGTTAATAAGGAGTTTTTAGTTATATATAAATTTACAGGCTATAAGAACTATAAGAGGATAATTATAAAGATTAATAAAAGCCTTATCTATAGCAAGGCTGGCTGCAATAGCTGCTGCTGCCTTTAAGATTAACCCTAAGACTAACCCTAAGACTAAGTTTAAGACTAAGGAAGTTATTAAAGTCATCCTAGCTATACAACCTAGCGTTAATAAGCTAGATAAACTAGCTAGTTTATAAAAAGTATTTATATTAAATTAAAAAGGCTAGAAATGCAATTTTTAAAGGAATTAGTGTTAATTAATAGTTTATAGTATTATAATGTAAAATTTTATATAATAATCTCCTGTATTAGTGTATTGCACTATATTTTAGTGTATAGGTGTAGTAATTATAATTAAGGGGGTAAATATAGCTTGTAATATAGAGCACTATAGTGAAAATAGCAATCTGCTATAGTGAAAATAGTAGAACTTATTACTTATATTACTGCTATTAATATCCACTACCTTATATTTACTATAAGGCATAGTTATTATTATTTAGTGCTTAAGTAGTTAGTTTTTAGACTATAGACTTTAATAAATAGCTTAAGATTAAGCTAGTAAATTTTCTAGTTTATTTAAAATCTAGGCTAGTAAATTTTTTAGTTTATTTAAAGTCTAGGCTAGTAAATATTCTAGTCTATTTAAAGTCTAGGCTAGTAAATATTCTAGTTTATTTAAAGTCTAGGCTAGTAAATATTCTAGTTTATTTAAAATCTAGGCTAGTAAATGTTTTAGTTTATTTAAAATCTAGGCTAGTAAATGTTCTAGTTTATTTAAAGTCTAGGCTAGTAAATATTCTAGTTTATATAAAGTCTAGGTTAATAAATATTTTAATCTATATAGAGTCTAGGCTAGTAAATATTCTAGTCTATATAAAGTCTGCACTAGTAAATATTCTAGTTTATTTAAAGTCTAGGCTAGTAAATATTCTAGTTTATTTAAAGTCTAGGCTAGTAAATATTCTAGTCTATATAAAGTCTGTGCTAGTAAATATTTTAATTTATATAAAGTCTATATTAATAAATATTCTAGTTTATATAAAGTTTATATAAAGTAATATAAGTTAAAACTAAATAAATTATATTTAGTAAGGTTACTATATTAAATCTAAGAACTAAAGGGCTATTACCTATATTTATATTATTTATATTTACTATAACCTACTATTTCTCTTTAAGTAACCCTCTTTTTATTTAAAAGTAATATTAATTTATAAAGTTATTTATTCTATAATATAGATAGAGCAAGCTAACTATTATTTATATCCTTATTAATTATTAACAGGCTATAATAAATAGCTAACCTAGTTATAACTTATTTATTATTATTATTATAAATAATATTTTACTTTATATTATCTTTTTTTATAATAATTATTTAAAAAAAGACTATAATTAAACTTTTATTTTAAAGTATTTATCTTAATTATAATAAAGCCTAGTATATAGCCTTACTTATTTTAAATTAATTATTAAAGTAGACTATAATAAATACTATAGTAACTAGTTCTTAGGTTATATACCTTAATAAATAGTTTAAGGCTAGGTTAGTAAATATTTTAGTTTATATAAAGTCTATATAAGGTAATATAGGTTAAAACTAGTTATAAAATTAAATCTAAAAACTAAAAGGCTATTACCTATATTATTATTATTAATATTTACTACCTTATATTTACTATAAGGCATGGTTATTATTACCTAGCGCTTTAATAGCTAGCTTTTAGGCTATAAAATCTAGTATATATACCCTTTTATACTAATGCTTATTTTTAAGGCTTAAGTATTGCCTTTTAATTATAAAATATAGTAATTAAATATAGTTTTTTTTTAAAATAATAAATTATATTATTTATTTTTAATATAATAATTTTATTTTAAATAAAAATAAAGTTAAATTATAAAAATAATATTTATTTTATATAAAATATAATAATTATTTTTAAATATTTATTTCTTAATATTTTATATTTTAATATTTTATTTTTTTTAATATTTATATAAAAGATAAAGAGGGATAGGCTAAGGCTAGCCTTTAAGAATAGCTATTATATAATGTTTATTATCTTTATACCTATTCCTAGATACTAAGTGGCCTATATATACTAGTTAAAGTAGAAATATATATAATAAAAAAGAGTTTTAATTAACTTAATTATTATATAATATTATATTAAATAATACTTAAGGGTTATATAATTAATTAATATTGCCTTTTTTTAAAGACTAGGGCCTTAATAATATATCTTTTTTTAATAGCTAAATTATAGTTAATAATAATATTATAGACTTATATTTAAACCTTTAGTATTTTTTAAAATTCTCTTTATATTATATTATTAAATAAGAGTTATTATATAAAGTTAATTATAATTCTCTTTTTATCTTTAAAGGGTATTTAAGTAATTATATCTCCTTTAATAATTATTCTTAAATACCTTCTTTATTATAATTAACTAGCCTTAAGGAATACTTATTTAACCCCTTAGCTATTAATAAATATTCCTAAAGGCTGTAATTAATATCCTATATACAAGATCTACTAACTAAATCTAGCCTTCTTAATATATTAATTATTAAGTTATAGCTTTTATAATATTTATTTATAAAGATTAAGATTAATATTTTATATATATAATTACCTAGCCTTATCTTTACTAGCTTAAAGGATTATTATTAAATTATTAAAGGATATATAATTATATTTATTTATAAAAATTATAATTAGTATTCTTTATATAAAATCTACTAGTTAAACTTTACCTCCTTAATATATTAATTATTAAGTTATATTTTTTATAATAATTATTTTTAAAGACTATAATTAATATCTTATATATATAGTTATTTAGTTTATCTTTAACTTATTATAAATTATATAGTTATAATAGTTCTTAAGGACTATAATTAGCATTTTATATATATAATCTATAGTTAATCTTAAATATCTTTAAAGAACTACTACTACTTTTTATAAAGATTTTTACTTTTAGTTCTTTAAGGCTGTTTATTATAAATAAATAGTTATAATTAATAAGTTATTTATAAAAACTTATTAATTATTTTTTTAAATTAAAGTTAATTTATAATAAATAATAAAGTTAATTTATAATAAATAAAAATAAATTATAAATTATAGATAAAGTTAACTAGATTTTTATTAAAAATATAAATATTAAACTAAAGACTTATATACCTAGTTATAAGCTTTTATTAAAGTTAGTAATTAAGTTTATTAATCTAGTTTTCTTTTTATATATATTTATTTAAATATATTATATTAATCTTTTTATTTAAAAATACTTTATTAACTTATTTATTTATTAATATTATATTAATATAGTTATTTAACTTTATAAAGGTATATTTATTTAAAGATATTTAGTTAATTTAAAAAGTAAGTTTAATTTATTAAAGGTTAAAGTTAAGTTATATAATAAGGTAGATAACTTTATAAAACTTTATAATAAGTATTTTCTTAAATTAATAAATTTATTAAAAAGAGTAGATTAACTTTTATTATATTGCTTAATTATTAAAGATTATAATAACTAGCTAGGTAAAAAAGACTAAATTAATTATATAAATAATATATTAAGCTTAATTAATATTTTATCTTAGATTAAAGAGATAAGGTATAGCTAGGGTAGAGTTTTTAGTTTAACTACTAGGTAAATAAGCTTGTATTTTAAAGGTATAATAATATAGTTAAACTTGATTTTATTTAATTATATACTAGTCTTTATATACTTTAAAATAGCTTTTAAAGAAAGTATAGTATTTAGCTATAATTTAATATTTAAGCTTATTATTTTAACTAGCTTTTAAGTTATTAAAAGTTTATTATAGTAATTATTTATTTAGAACTTAAGTACTTAGCTAGTAATTATTATACTATTTAAGTTATAATTATCTAGTTTATAAATAATAAATACCTATATATATTACCTTTTTATTTTATAATACTTATACTTTTTTATTAATAATATAAAAATAATTCTTAAGGGCTATAATAATACTTAATAAATAGCTATAATTAAAAAAAAGAGGTTTTTATATTATACTTTAATAACCTCTTTTTTAAGTTTAAAAAAGATTATCTTTAAGTTAAGCTATATAATAATATAAAAAAGATATAATTTTTAACTATTCTTTATATTAATAAAACTATAATAATTAAATAAAAAAAAAAGCTTTTTAAAAAGTATTTAAATATATAGTAACTATATTTTATTATTAATAATATAGTATAGTTTAATATACTTAACCTTAAGTTTATAATTATTAAAAAGGCTAGCTATAGTATTATAAAAGTAAATAAGTAATTAAGACTTTAAGTAAGCTAGCTTTATAGTATTATTAATAATTAGCTTAGTGCATTACTTAAGGGATTTATATACCTTTTACTATATATTATAGTTAAAAGCCTTTATAACTATACTATATAAATACTTTAGCTAAAATAACCTAGCTATTATATTACTAGGTATATTATATTTTTAAAGCTACCCTTAAGCCTGCTATATATAGTAATAGATATTCTAGATATTCTATATAGCTTTTTATTATTATTAATAATTTAATTAAAGTACTATATTACTTATTATTAAGTAATTAATTACTTTATTAAAGAATTAATATATTATTTAGTTAAACTTACTTAAAAGCTATTACTTAAAACTATAATCTTAAAAAATATAATATATTTTAAGCCTTTCTTACTTTAAAAAGGCATTGCCCTTGCCCTTACCCTTGCCCTTGCCTTTACCTTTAGCTTTAGCCTTATTGCTAATATAGCGCCCCCTTTACTTAAGTATTTACCTATCTTTTTATAATATTAACTCTATTATAATAAAGGATAATAAATAAAAGAACCTTAAGTTATAAAGTATTAAAACTATAATTATAGTTTTAATTAAAGAGAACTTAATTAAGGTAATAAATTAAATATACTTAAATAAAAAGTATTAATAATTAATAAATACTTTTAAAAACTTAACTATATTAATAAATAAAATAGTAAAGTATAATAGCCTAGTGTTTATAATAATAAGCAGTAAGGCTTAAGTAATTTAATAAAGAAGTAAAACTAAGACTTAATCTTTAACTTAAACCTTAAAGTAAAATATATAGTTATCCCTTACTTTATACTTATTAACTATAAGTAAAGGTATATTAATATTTATATATACTTTATAAAAATAATAATCTTTAATTAATATAGCTATATAAATATAAAAGCCTTTTATAATATTATTTTAGTCTTTAAGGTATATAAGGTTAAGTACTAGGGATTTAAAGCCTTATAATTAAAAAAAGAAGGTTTTAATTAAGTTAAATAATACCTTAATTAAGTTATAAAACTAGCTATAGATAAAGCCTTATTAAAACTTAATACTATTTTATAAGGCTATAATAATTAAGTTAGTAATATTATAAAATAATATAAAATAATACTTTACCTTAAGTAAGTAAAGCTTATTATAAAAAAAGGTATTAATATTATTAACCTTATTTTATACTTATTATAATCTTTAAATATTATTTAAGCAGTACTTTTACTATAATAAAATATTATTTTTTAATATAAAGCTAGGGTATAGTATAAATTAATATTTAATATTAATATAAATAGTATTATTATTAATATAGTGCTTATTAATAATATACTCTTACTTAACTAACTATATTATAAGTATTTAAAAAAGGGTTTTAAATATAAACTTAAGCTTTATATTCTTAAGGCCTATAAGTAAATATATACTATAATACTTTAAATAATAATAAGCCTTATTTAATATCCTGCTTTAAATACCTTTTAGCTTTTATAGCTTAAGTATATAGCTTATTATTTATAAAAGTAATATATTAATATCCTTTTTATATAAGCAGCCTTTTATTAATATCTTTATATTAATATAAGCAGCTATATATAATTTTAAAAAGTGCTATAGTATATTCTATAAAATTATAGACTTTTAAATAACTAAGAGTACTATATAATTAAATTAATATTTATACTATTTAGCTAGGAGGTATATCTAACCTATAAGGTTAGCTTAATTAGTTAAGTTACTTTTATATAAGGCTAGGAAGAAGACTTAAATATAAGTATTAACTATTTTAATTATTTAGCTAAAGTAGTAGTTAAGTATAAAATAAAGCAGCTGCTTTATTAACTATTTACTTAAGGTCTGCTTTTTTAACTATAATATTTTTAAGCTTAAGTAAATATTATTAATTATATTTAAAGTTACTTTTTATATTATATTTTATTAAATACTTTAATAAGCTATTATAAAGAAGAGTAAGAAAGTATATATATTATTAATATTAAATATTTACTTAACTATAACCTTTATTATTACTATATTAACTATATAATAATAATAAAAATAAAGTTATAAAGGCAGGCCTTTTTTATTAACTACCCCCTTAAATACCCTTTATATTATAGCTATAAGTGTATTATACCTAAAGGTATTAAAGAAGTACTCTTAAGTAAAGTAAAAACTTACTTTAAGTTTTAATAAATCTTTT
>CM036089.1:0-81144 GCA_020631695.1 Trichoderma cornu-damae
TATAAAGTTATTGCACTTATTAATAAAGAAATTTATTATAAATAGTACTAGCAATCTTGTAATAGTATTTTCTTAACTTTAAAGCTTTTAAAAGTATTAAAATTTAAATATTTAAAATTAATAAATACTAAGGATATATAAAATATTAAATTCAACCTATTAACCTCTTTATTTATTAATCTATAATTAAGTTATAACTATAGGCCTTACTTTAATAGCTTAAGAGCTTTAAATAGCTATAAAGTATTATAAAAGTTATAATATTTAAAAAATAATAATATATTACAACCTTTATACTTTTAAAATTATTTATAAACTTCCCTACAGGTATTTATTATTAAAAAAAATACAAGAGAAAGAGCTAATCTAGCTAAATAATATATATTAATTTTAGTATTAAAAGATAAAAAATAAAGAAGATTCTGCATTTTTAATTTTAGAAGATCCTTTTATTATCTAGGGCAAAGGCTGTTTAAAAGGCAGTCTTAATCTTAAGAAGCCTGTAAAAAGTAATAAATAAATTCTTAATTAATTTAAAGTTATTATTAAAAAGGAAAGGCAAGAAGGAAAGCAAGATTAATAATAGCCACCGCCCTTAATAATACCTATTATTATAAAATTAAATTTAATAAATAATATTATTGCAATAACCTTAATTTTAATAATAATAGCTAGTTTTTAAGTCCTTAATATTGTTAATATATATAAGCCTAGTATTATAATGCAATAATTATATTAAAGGTTATTATAATATTTAAAAGATTAAGATTATAAAGAGTGGATTAATAAAATTAACCTAGAATTTAAAGATAAAATAGATTAAGCCTGGGTAATAATAATAAAAGAAGTAAAGGCTTTAGTATTAATTAATAGCAAGGCTATTAAATAATAATAAAAATACTAAAAATAAATATTAACTATATAATCTATAGCTTTAAATTTAACTTTAAAGTTATCTAGCTATAGCTTTTTTAATTAAATCTTAACTCTTTTTATTATAGATTAATATATAGTGGCTAGGATTAGCATTATACTATAGTAAAGCTATAGGGCTTGATTTTAATAGGTGCCTATTATATTGGAATAGGTGCTTGATATAATGTCCCTTAATATATTACTTTAACTTTATTAATAATTTATTATAAAAAGAGTATAATCTAAAAATTATAGTTAAAAAGTAATAAAACTATAGTAAGCTAGTAATATTAAAGTAGTATTTTTTAAAAAATTTATAAACTATAGTTAAAATAAAGATATTACTTAAGAAAAAAGTAATAAAAAGTTTAAAGTTAAAGAATAGTAAACTTAAGGTAAGGTAGTATTAAGCTAGTAGTTTTAAAAAAAAAGTATACTTAAAGGCTATAGTTAAAAAAAAAGGTTATTTTTAATAAAGATAAAGTTAAAAAAAAATAAGTTAATATTATAAAATATTAAAAAAAGTAAGGAAGTAGTAATTATATAGTAATATTATTAAAGATTAATAATAATAAAAAAGAGTTATTTTTATAAAATAGTAATAAGGATATTGCTATAAAAAGAGAGGTAATTTATTAAAAGATAATTAAGGCTATAATAAAATAGTAATACAGGCTTTATACCTTAATAAAAAGAAACCTTAGCTTTAAGCCCTTAATTTTAAGCTAAAAAAAGAAATATAATTATAAAAGGCTAATTAATTAAATAAAAAGCTAGAAAAAGATTAAAGATTAATATAGTTATTATATTACTGTTATATTTAATAATAACTTTATAGCTATTTTATAAAAAGCTAATAGCTATATACTACTTAATATATCTTATACCTTTTCACTCTCCTCTATAACCCTTATCTTTAATATTAATTAAGTTAATAAATTACTTTTTTTCTATTAAAAAAATATTTAAAATTAAAGATATTATTAATTATAAATATTATAATTATAAATAAATTTATTATATTAAGTAAAAGGATTATTTAAATAAAAAAAAATTATAAATATATTACTTTAACTTTATTAATAATTTATTATAAAAAAAGTATAATATAAAAATTAAAGTTAAAAAGTAATAAAATTATAATAAATTAATAATATTAAAGTAATATTTTTAAAAAAGGGGTATATTTATAAACTATAGTTAAAATAAAAATATTATTTAAGAAAAAAGTAATAAAAAGTTTAAAATTAAAAAATAATAAGCTTAAAGTAAGGTAGTATTAAGTTAATATTTTTAAAAAAAAAGTATACTTAAAGGCTATAATTAAAAAAAAAGGTTATTATTTAATAAAGATAAGGTTAAAAAAATAGGTTAATATTATAAAATATTAAAAAAGTAAGGAAATAGTAATTATATAATAATATTATTAAAGATTAATAAAAAAAGAAGTTATTTTTATAAAATAATAATAAAGGTATTATTATAAAAAAATAATTTATTAAAAGATAATTAAGACTATAGTAAGATAGTAATATAAGCTTTATACCTTAATAAAAAAAGCCTTAGCCTTAAGCCTTTAATCTTAAGCTAAAAAAAGAAATATATTTATAAAAGGCTAATTAATTAAATAAAAAGCTAGAAAAAGATTAAAGATTAATATAGTTATTATATTACTTTTATATTTAGTAATAGCCTTATAGCTATTTTATAAAAGGCTAATAGCTATATACTACTTATTATATCTTATGCCTTTTCACTCTTCTTTATAACCCCTGTTTCTAATAAAAGTATAAAGGGCTATATTATAAAAATACTTATAATTAACCTAACTATATAATATATTAAAGTAATAATTATATTATTAATAAATATAACTAACTTATTAACCTAAGTATTAACTTTAATACTAACCTTATTTTTTATCTTAAAAAGACTTAAGAATTTAATAATTACCTATATTTAAACTATAACCTATTTATAAAAAAGGTAGCTAAGGTTTAAGTAAGTAAAAAGTAATAAGTAATAACTATATTATTTAACTTAAGAAGTAATTAATATTTTATTAATATTAAGTATATTAAAGATAGCCTTATATTATTTATAAATATAAAAATAAGTATTACTTTTTTTAAAGCTATAAAAAAGATTTATAAATAACTTAATATTATTTTTAAGCTTTTAAATAATTAAAGAGTAATAAAAAGGTATTACTTTTACTTTTATATAGTTAATATATATAAAAATATATTATTAATATAATTATAATTTTAAAAACTTAACCTTATTATATTTTAAAAATAAGATTATTAATATTATATTCTATTTATTATAGACTTTTAAATTACTTTACTTATATAATAAATTAAAAAGTAAAAGTTAAAATTTAAAATATAAATAATTATTATAGTTAAAAAAAACTTTTTTAAGATTAAAATTAAAGCTTAAAGTTAACTTTTAATAAACTTATTATTATATTACCTTTAAAATACTTTAAGTATAAAAAAGTTTTTTTATAAAAAAAAGTATTAAAACTAGCCCTTTTTAATAATTTATACTATATTATTAAACTAAAAAATAATAAGGTATTTATATAAAGACTTATTTACTGCTTTATAAAGAAAGAGTTAAAAATACTTTATAAATATATCTAGATAGCTTTATAATAAAGATAAATATAATAATCTTATAGCTTTTTTAATACTTTAATTTTATTTTCTTTTTTTTAAAAAAAAAAGCTTTAATTATATATTAATTATTATATACTTAATAAAATAACTTAAAAAAATAAAGTGCTTTTACCTTTAATTTATAAAAGTATAAATTATTATAAAGAAGTTAAAATATTGAGAAAATTAAACTTTAAAGTTATATATTACTAAATATATATTTTTAAAGGCAATAAGTATAAAGTAGTATTTTATAATTAATATAAATATTTTAAATATTAAGTTTTACTTTTTAACTTAATTAATATACTTACTACCTTTTAGAGTTATATTAACCTTGTCTTTTATAAGCTTTTTAACTATATTTATATTATATACTTTAATAATATCTTAATATATAGCTATAATTTTATAGATTATTAAAAGTATATCTTTAAGGTTTTTAAAAGATTGTAAATATATAGCTTATATATTAATTTAAATAAATATAACTTTATATAATATTATATTTTAAATTTATTATTTACTTAAATAACGTTTATATAAAAGCTAATTATATTAAAGTAGTAATTACTTAGCTAAAGCTTGATAATATTAATATAATACTTTTATTTTTAAAGTTTATTAATTTTTATTAATGCTTTATAAAAAGGTATAGTAAAATTATAGCTTTTTTTATAAACTTAATAAAAAAAAAGACTAAAGGGATATTCTAGCTAGTTTTTAATAAATAATAAGTATTTAAATAACTTATTAAAGAATTATATAAAAAACCTATATTAACTTATTTTAATCCTTAAGTATTAATATATATTAAGATAAATACCTTAAAATATATTATTAATACTATATTAATATAGTAATAAAAAGGTGCTTAATACCTTATAGTATATTTATTTTATAAATTATAAAGACTTAAATTAAATTATATAATTTTAAATATTAAAATACTTATTATTATTAATATATTTTAAATATAATATTATTACTTTATATATTTAAAATATAAAATTTATATTATTATTAATTATTTTAATTATAATTATATTATAATAAAAAAAAAGCTATTAAGTAAATAAATATTATCTTTATAAAACCTTATACTATATAATTTTAAGATTAAATATAAATTAAGTAAATTAAACTTTATAAATATTTTATATTATAAAGTAAACTTTATTAATAAAGAAGGGATTATAAAGCTAAGTAAAAATTACTTAATCCTTTTTTTAAAATATTTTTATAATACCTTATATATTATTAAATTTATATTTTAAAAAGTTAAAATAGATTTAATAATATAAAAGTATAACTACTTAAATAAAAGTTTATTATTTTTATTAACTTTTTAAGCTAAAAGAGTTTTAATTATAAAGAAGTAAGTAGCTTATTTTTAATATATATTAAAGAGAATTTTAATTATAATTAAGTAAATAGTTTAAAGATATATTATTATAATATTATTAAAGACTTATTAAATACTTATTAAAGCCTTACTTAAAGTATAATAATAAAATATCTTTATTATTAAAATAATATAGTAATAAATTAATAATAGGCTTATTATAAATAGCTATAAAGAATATAACTAGGTTATAAAGAATAATAAGTTATTAATTTATTATAATTATATAGTTATTTTTTATAATATAAAAAAAGAAATATTATTATTACTATATAATAACTTAATAATAAGGTATTAAAGAGTTATTAAAATATTAAAATATATTATAGAAAATTATTTTTAATAAAGTATAAAAAAAGATATTATTTAATATATTAATACTTATTTAATATACTAGATTATTAAGTTAAGATATTATTAACCTTATAGCAAGCTAGCTTTATTATTAATATTAAGATAGCCCTTTAAGGAAATATTTATAGATTTTATAATAAGACTTTTTAAAATTATATATTAAAAATAATTATATAATACTATTTTATATATAATTAATAAGTATATTAAATATACTTTATATATACCTTATTTTAAGTAAATAACTAGTAATAAACTAATAATAAAGTTTCTTTACTATATCTTTAAGTTATATAGCTTATTAAATAATATTATTATTAATTAAAATAATATTTTTATTAATACTTAATAATAAAGCTTTTATTATTTATTAAAGTATAAAAAGCACTTTAATATAGTATTTTACTTATAAATTAATAATTAAATAAAATATTAAAATTAAAATTTAGAATATTATTTATATTTTTTTTATAATAAAGATTAATTAAATTAAATTTATTATTTACTACTTATTAAGTTTTTTTATAATATAATAATATACTTAGCCTATAGATATATATTAATATACCTCTTTTTAAGCTATTATCCTTTAGCACTAAGGGTTACTTAAGCTTAACTTCTTTATATAAATAATAATATTATTAAATATATTTAAAACTTATAAAATATTAAAAAACTAACTATAAATATACTATAGGCTTTTAATAAAGCTTATTAAAAATAATATAATAATAAATATATAAATAAATAATTTAAAGTAAAAGATAAAGTATTAATTTTTATAAAATACCTTAACTTATAATAACTTATTTATAAATTAATAAAGAAATATATAAGATTATACTAGATTAAGGGTATTATTAAAATAAGCAGGCTTATTTATAACCTTTACCTTTTTTCTTTATTAAAGGTTTATAATATATTTAATATTATAAACTTAAAGTTATATAATTATAAAGATAGTATACTTATTAAATTAATAAATTACCTTTTTATAATTAAATAAAGATATAAAATTAAGTAAATTATAGATTAAAAATATAATAATAAAAAGTATATTTATTATATTAAGTAAAAGGATTACTTTAATAAAAAAAATACCTAGATTAAGATATTTAACTTTATAAATAATAAAATACAATAAGAATATAAAACTAGCTTATAAATAGCTACCTGGTAGTAAAATAGTAGTAATATAAAAAAGAAAATATTTTTTTAAAAAAATAAAACTAATTATTAATTAATAATAACTTAATATTTATTTCTTTTTACTTTTTATATCCTTACTTACTATATTATTATCCTTTATTTATACCTTTTTTATATTACCTTTATAAATATATTATATACTTTATAATTATATATCTTTAATAATATATTTAAATTAAAGTAAGCTTATATATAGTTAATAATTACTTATTAAAGAACTATATACTATATATATTTATAAATATTATTAAAATATTTATAATTATTAATAATAAATTAATAATATTAATATTAAGATATAATAATATTATATAATATATACTCTTTCTTTATTACTTCTTTTTAGCTATATTTATAGTACTTACTTATATTATAATACTTAACTTTATCTTTAACTTTTATATTATCTTTTTTTTTATAACCTATAACTTCTTAAACTTATTTTATTAATAAGTTAATTATTATTTAATATATATATATTATTGCTTTTTTACTATATAATTAAATACTATTAATCTTTATAGTTTTTAAGTACTTATTAAACTAACTCTAAATATTAAAATATAAGCTTTATTATTTAACTTATAGTATATATACTTTTTATTAATACTTACTTATTAATTAATAATTAATTATTATTTATTTAAAATTAACTTACTTTTATTATCTTAATATAAAGATAACTTATCCATTTTTTTTATTATTTAATATAAAAAAATATAATAAATATATTAAATAATATTAATATAGTATAGTATAACTAAAGTAAGTTAATAATTAATTATTAATTATTAAATATTATATACTTTTTAATATTGCCTTTAATAATAATAAGAAATATTAAATATAATAATTATTTTATTTAAATAGTTAATTACTAACTAGTTAGCAGTAAGAATAAGGATATTAAATAATATACTTATTTAAGTAAATTTATTTTATAATAAAAAGAAAAAAAAATCTAAAAGCTTTAAAAAAAGAGAAATACTTATTTATATTTTAAAAAAGAAATTTATTACTATACTTTTAGCTTAATTATAGTTAATTAATAAATAAATTATTATTATTAAAATTATTATTAAGTAAATTATTTTAATATTATAATACTTTTAAATTATTTTTATTTTATTTTTTATTCATTTTTATTTTATTATTTTATTATTTTTAATTTATTACTTTTTTTATATTATTAATATTAAGATATTATTATTATAATAAAGAGTATAAGTAAAAAAAGTTAAAAAAAAAACTAATTAAGAAAAAAAAAGTTATTAAAAATAAAGTAATTAATTATTATCTTTATTTAAAAAAGTATTCTTTATTATAATAAAATTAGCCTAATTATTAAAGTAAATATAAAAAAAATAAGAAAAAGATTAAAGAAAAAAGGATTAAAGTAAGCATAATAATAAGTTAATTATAAAATAATAATAATAAAATAAAAAATATATTATTATAATAGTTATTAATATATTATTTAAAGTATAAAATAAGTTAATAATATCTAGCTATACTTAAACTTTAAGACTATAAAGAGCTTGCTATTAATAAAGGTATTAAAAGAATATAGATTAAATACTAGAGTATTATAATATAGGCAGTGTAAGGAACTGGCCTTATAGTAACTATAAATAAGCATTTTAATATAAATTTATATACTTAAGGAGAAGAAGAGTCTATATATCCTTGCATTCCTTTATAGCTGGTTATATACCTATAGAATAAGTATACTGTTAAAGATTGCTTAGTAATAAAAGTGGGGCTTGATTACCTAAGCTTATATAAATATTATATAAGCAAGAGGAATTGTATTATATAAGCAATAGATATAACCATTATACTTATATAAGCACTTAGGTCTAATATAACTATCCTGTTTTCTATTAAGGGCATCGCTTCTTTATATAGTTTTTTACACCTTGATTATATAAGCTAATATTATATAATTTATATTATTTAAAAGCTCTTTTCTTGCGCTTTTAATTAGTTATTTTTTCTTAATAATATTTTTATTATATAAAAAGTTATAATAGAGTTTCGCCACTTGGATTTAGAGTTTAAAACTAGGCCTAATTTGTAAAGGATCGAGATTGAAAAATTTTTCAATCTCGATCGTTCGGCCTAATTATTCCTCCATTAGGCTAATTTATCTATCCAGTGGCTAAACTTTTATCTAATAGTTATAAGCTTTTTTAGTTAGACTTTTATAAGCTTTAACAGCCTCCCTTAAAGATTATATAGTAATTTTTTAGTTAGAATTTTTATATAAGCTTTAGAGAATATATTAAAAACCTTATTATTATAAGGAAAAAAAGTTAAGTTGAAATATAGGAATTTAAACCTATTAATATAAAGGAATTTCAACCTTTTTTAGATAGGAATTTCAACCTATTATTAAAAGATAGGAATTTCAACCTATTATTTAGGAAAAAATAGTAAAATAAAAACCTTAGAGGAAAAATCTTGAAAGCTAACAAGATTAAAAAACCTCTTATAATTATACTATTATTATTATTATATTATAATATATTATATTATATTATATTATTTTAAATTTAATAAAGCCTTGAATTTATTAAATTTAGTGATAGAAAGGTCTTTAGTAAAGAAATCGGCTATATTATCTTCTGATTTAACATAAAATAATTATATTTTATTATTTCTTATATTTTCTCTAGTAAAATAATAAGAAATATCTATATGTTTAGTTCTTTTATAAAATTCAGAATTTTCACCTATTTTAATAGCAGCTTTATTATCTGTTAAAATAGGGGGAATTTTTATTTTATAATTAATATTTAAATTATTTATAAAATAAGAATATAAATTATTTAAATATATAGCTTCTTTAGAGGTTTCTTTTAAAGCTATATATTCAGACTTACAAGAGCTTAAAGCTATAGATTTTTGGTTAATAGAATTCTAGGTTATTAAATTATTATATAAATAAAAACAATAACCTATAGTAGAACTTCTATTATTTAAATCAGCAGCCCAAGAAGCATCTGAAAATCCTTTAATAAAATATAAATAAGGATTTTTGTATTTATATTTTAATTTTAATAAAGGATATTTATTTAAATATTTCTAAATGCAATTTAAAGCTTTAATATAAGTATTATTAGGTTTTAATGCATATTTAGAACAGTTTATAACATTAAAAGCTATATCTAGCCTTGTTTTTAAGGCTAGATATAATAAAGAGCTTATTTCTTTTTAATATTGTAAAATTATATTATTATTAAGGCTTTTAGAGGCTTTTCTTAATTTTAAACCCACTATATATAGTAAATTAAAATGCCCTAGACCTTCTTTATTATATTTTTTTATTTTATTAATAATATATTTATTTTAGGATAAAGTTATAGTTTTTTCTTTTTTATTTATATAAAATCTTATTCTTAAGAAATCTTTAATTTCACCTAGGTCTTGTAATTTTATAAATTTTAATAAGTATTTTTTAATATAATTTATATTATTAATATTGGATCCAATAAATAATATATCATCTACATATATAACTAGTATTATATATAGTTTTTTATTTATAAATATTCCTTTATTAAAAGGATTTATTATAAAATCTAAGCTTATTAAAATGTTAGAAAGAAAATTATACCAAAGCCTAAGGCTTTATTTAAGGCTATATAACGCTTTTTTAAGCTTTGCCACTAATTGATAGTTATTATTATTATTATTATTTATATTATTATTATTATTATTATTTAAAATATAATTAGTATTATATTTTTTATTATAATTATTAATAATATATTCTTCCCATCCTAAGGGAATTTTTATATATATTTCTTTATTAATTTTAGCATGTATAAAGGCATTTTTAATATTACATTGATTTATTATATAGTTATTAGAAATAGCTATTATTAATAGCATTCTAATAGCTTCTGGCTTAGCTGTATTAATAAAGGTCTTGTTATAATTAAGATTTTGAATTTGCTTAAAACCTTAAATTACCCAACGTGATTTATATTTATATTTATAATTATTATTATTATTATTATTTTTAGGGTTTTTATTATTATTATTATTATTATTATTAATAATATTATTATTATTAATTTCTTTTATTTTATAAACCTAACGGCCACCTAAAGCTTCCTGGTCTTTAGGCAAATAAGTTATTTCCTAAGTTTCTTAATTTATTAATTCATTAATTTCTTCTTTTATAGAATTATTCTATTTAATACTATTAATATTATTAATAGCATTTTTATAAGAAGAAGGTTTTAAATTATCTTTATTATTTATAATATTATAAATATAATTTATATTTAGATATTCTTTATATTCTTTAAAATCTGCCTGTGGCCTAAAAGGGATATCTATAGAGATTTTGGCTTGGGAGGTATTAGGATTATTTATTTTATTTATAGTATTTTTATTAATATTATTATTAATATTATTATTAATATTATTAGGGCTATTTAAAGCGCCTTTATTTAGCTTTAACAAGGTATTAAAATTAAATAAATCAGATTTATCTTGATTTTTTAAATAATTATTAGAATAATTAGCCTTAAAATTATTCTTTAAAATAGTTATATCCCTAGATATAGCTATTTTATGTTTATGAAAATCCTAGATTTTATAGCTATTTTTTAAATAGCCTATAATAATGCCTTTAAAAGCCTTTGTTTTTAATTTATTTTCAGGCTTTTTATTTTTATAATAAATAATACTCCTAAAAACCTTAATATTTTCTAAGTCTGAAATTTCTAAGGTTTTATTTTCTTTTAATTCTATAAGAGCCTTAAAATTAAGGCTAGAATGGGGAGTTTTATTATAAATATAAACAGCTGTTAATAGGGCTTTACCCTATAAATAATAAGGTAAATTTGCTGTAAATAAAATAGTTCTTATTTTATTTAATAAGGTCTTATTTATCCTTTTAATAGCGCCATTTGGCTCAGGAGTATAAATAGGGCTATTATTATAAATAATACCATTATTTAAGTAAAAATCTTTTATAGGGTAAATATATTCTTTAGCATTATCTGAAAATATTTCTTTTATTTTATAACCTTTATTATTATTTTTAATTAAATTTTTATATTCTTTAAATTTAATTAAAGCTTCATGTTTATTTTTAATTAAATAAACTGTTAAAAATCTTGTTGATTTATTTAAAAAGGTTATAAAAAAGGTATAATTATTATAAGTTGGGATTTTTATAGGTCCCCATATATCTGTATATATTTTATCTAGATAATTATATTTATTTTTATTCATTTTCCTATTTATCTTATTAGTTAATTTTCTTTTTAAATAGTACTTACATTGTTTTATTTTAATAATATCATTTTTATTAAAATTATAAGCTTTATTAGACTTTTTAATAAGTTTTAATAAAGCTTTGTAATTTAAATGTGCTAATCTTAAATGCCATAAATATAAATCTAATTTAATAGATTTATTATTATTATTATTATTATTAATAACATTTATATAGACAGTATTATTAGGCTTTTTAATTATAATAGGAATATTATATAAGTTATTATTTTTAATTCCTTGAGTAATTATTTCGCCTTTATTATTTATTAGAAATATAGATTTTAAAGTTATAAATGCAAATAGATTAATAAAATAAGATTGAGATATAATATTAATTCCTAATTCTAGAATATAATAATAATTTTTTAATAAATAAGGTTTTTTATTATTTAAAAAATAAATAATTAAATCACCTAATCCTTTAACTTTTAAAGAAGAAGCCTGACCCCATTTAATAATTTTATTTATTATTTTATAATTAATAAGGTTATCCTTATTAATTATAATATGCCTAGTGGCACCTGTATCATAAATAAAATTAGTTATATTATTATAATTTTTATAAGGGTTATAATTTACCTTTTTATTATTTTTAATAAATTTATATAAAATAAGTAAATATTCAGTTAAAGGTCTTATATTATTGTTATTATTTTTCTTATTATTATTAAAAGTTATATTTAATACCTTAATTTCAGAGCAATTATGCTCAAATTCATAATCCATATCGATATTATTATCAATATAACAGTCGTTATTAATATTTATATCCTTATCAAGGTCCAATTTAAAAATAAGGTTGTAATTTTCTTCAATATCTTTTGGCTTATTATTATTATTATTATTAATAAAATAAGCTTCTTTATTATTATTATTTTTATTTTTATTTTCTTGATTTTTATTATTTTTATTAGGATTTTTCTAATTTTTAAGGGCCTTATTAAGATGTAAAAAATAACAATCTTTTTTAAAGTGGCTTGGAAGCTTGTAGTAGTTATATTTAACTGCTATTTTATTTTTCTTCTAAGGCTTTTTATTATTATAATATTTTTTATTATTATTATTTTTAATAACCTTTTTATTATTATTATTATTATTATTATTATTATTATTATTATTATTATTATTAATTATATAGTAATTTTCTTCAGGCTCTTTATATCTTTTAGATTCATTTAATAAGCTAGAAATTATAGATTCTAGGTTATAGATATCAGGGTTATTTCTTAAAGCCTGAGAAACACTAATAATATAGGATTTATAAGATTTATTAAGATTGTTTAAAATCCAAGCTATTATTACAATTTCAGGAATAATAATATTCCTAGAAATTAATTCTTTAGTTAATTCTTTAATTTTATTTAAATAAATTTCCATATTAAGAAATTTATCTAAGGAAATATTAAATAATTCCTTTATAATTAAAAAATTAGAAGTAAATCCTGAAGAATTATAAAGATTTCTTAAAGCATCCCAAGCTTCTTTAGTGTTTTTAGTGTATTTTATTTATAATAAAGGTCTGTTAAAAAGCCTAAGCTTAATATTGGCTAGGGCCTTATTGGATTTATTATTTTCTGAATTTTTAATAGTGGAAAATAATTTTTCCTTTATTAAAAAGGATTCCATCCTTAAGGCCTAAGTTGGATAATTTTTAGAGCCTTTAAGCTTTAGGATATCTTCTTTATCTTTACCTATTATTATTATATAATATTATATAATAATAATAAATAATAATAGCTTTATAATAATAATATAATATAATATTTTTTTTTTTTTTTTTTATTTAAAGATTGTTATTAATTTTTTTTTTTTATTATATTATTTTTTATAATTTTTTTGGTTGAATTTGGTCGAACTTAGACAAACTCGGATTTAGTTAAATTCGGTTAAAGTTGGTTATTATTAGTATAGGGTAGTTGTATTAATATTATATAACTTATAATAATATAAGTTATATAATCTAGGCTTATAACCTATTAAAGATTGCTTAGTAATAAAAGTGGGGCTTGATTACCTAAGCTTATATAAATATTATATAAGCAAGAGGAATTGTATTATATAAGCAATAGATATAACCATTATACTTATATAAGCACTTAGGTTTAATATAACTATCCTGTTTTTTATTAAGGGCATTACTTCTTTATATAGTTTTTTATACCTTAATTATATAAGTTAATATTATGTAATTTATATTATTTAAAAGCTCTTTTCT
Source organism: Trichoderma cornu-damae (assembly GCA_020631695.1). NCBI lineage: Eukaryota > Fungi > Ascomycota > Sordariomycetes > Hypocreales > Hypocreaceae > Trichoderma > Trichoderma cornu-damae. The sequence goes on from CM036089.1 coordinate 14,063, forward strand.
TGTGCTTTTAATTAATTATTTTTTCTTAATAATATTTTTATTATATAAAAAGTTATAATAAAGTTTTACTACTTAAATTTAGAGTTTAAAACTAGGCCTAATTTATAAAGGATTAAGATTGAAAAATTTTTCAATCTTGATCATTTAGCCTAATTATTCCTCTATTAAGCTAATTCATCTATCTAGTGGCTAAACTTTTATCCAATAGTTATAAGCTTTTTTTAATTAGACTTTTATAAGCTTTAATATATACCTTAAAAAAGGGCTAGGCCTTTATAAGGCCCAGGCTAGTAATACTTTAAGTAAAGGCTAGACCTTTATAAAGCTTAAGCTAGTAATACCTTAAGTAAGGGTTAGGCCTTTATAAAGCTTAGGTTATACAAGGCTTAAGTAAAGCTTAAGCTTATAATATACCCTCCTTCTCTTTATATTATTTTTAAAAGGTCCTTAAGTAAATCTATTATATATACAAGATAAAAAAAAGAGACTGTATAGCTAGTAAATAATATCTTTATTAATAAAAGGGTCCTTAAGGTTAAGCAGGCCTTATAACCTATATTTATTATAATATAGTAATATATATAAAGACATAGGTATATACTCTGGCTAAGAAAGGTAAAGACTGCCCTGCCCCCTTACTATATAAAGTAGCTTTATTTACTTTTTTAAAACCTTACTGCCTTAAAGTTTAAATTCTCTTAAAAACCTTACTATCTTACTACTGTACCTTTATAAAGATAATTAATTAATAATTACAACCCCTGTTCTTAGTATAATAGTATATTCCCTATCCCTTATATAGCGACTAGTGCTAACCAATGCAGTGGCTGGCAATAAACCTACCATAAGTATAGCAAGCAACGCCTGCCAGCGCCAGTATCACTAGTAGTGCCTGCGCTAAGATAGCGCAAGTCCTTATTAACACTTAATATATTATAACTATTCCCTTCTATAACCAGGCAGGCACTAGCGCTTATTATACTAGCGCTGCCCTTACTTATTAAGGATAATAATAATAACCTGCCTGTTTTTAATTCACCTTTTATTTAATAGTAAAAGCGCTCTTAGTGCTAACTAGCTACTATTATTATTATTAATATATTATTAAAAAAGTAATATTATTATATATAGTATTATTTATAGTATATTTTTATTATAATTAATTTAAGTTAAAAGTATAGTGCTTAAAGGAAATAAATTTATTAATTTATATTATACTGCCTTAAGTTATTTTAAATTAATTTAATACTATAGTATTTTAAAATTATTTTAATAGCTTTTATATAGGTGTATTATAGCCTGCTTATTTAATTAATACCTAGCGCTTCTAGCTATAGCTATAGTAATTCTTAGCTATTAGTATGCATTTTACTATATATTCTTTTATTAACTTTACTTAACCCTTTAAGTATACCTAGACTAAGCCTGGCTTAAAGTTTAAAAAGACTTAAGATAGTAGTAGGTTATAAATAGCTTTTTTTATAAAGCTTATATAAAAAGTAAGATAGATATTATTAAAGATATTTAGCTTTATAATAAAAAGAGAAAAGACTACTATAATAATATATTTTATATATAGCTAATTAAGTTTTTTATTAAAGCAGTTTATTTTAATATATTATAATAATAACCATACCTTATTACTAACTTAATAATATTTTACTAAATACTAGCTATAGTTAGTATCTTTTTATTAATATTATTAAGTAAAGGTTATTATAGCTTAAGCAAGCTTTATACCTTTTTTAAAGTAATAAAAAAATATTATTGCCTTATTTTTTAAAAAGGTAATACTTACTATAAGTATATTTATTTATTAAATAAGGTTAATATTAAACTTATTAAAGAGGTTATTTAAGCTTATACTTAATATTAATAAGTTTTATTTATTAAAGGCAAGTTAGTAAGTTAGTAAGTGCTTAAGCTAGTTATATTATATAAAAGAGATTATAGTATATAAGATAGCTTAAACCTTTTAGTTAGCCTGCTTTATATTATTATTAATTTAAAGGTAGTAAGCTATAAAGAGAAGTTACTTAACTTTAATTAGTTTATAAAGTATTATTTAAAAATATCCTACTTAATCTAATCCTTTATTATTAATAATTTAAAAAGAGAATTTATAAAAATACTATTAATAATCCTTAAAGTATTATATATAGGCCTTTATTAATATAAAGTATATTATCTTTAACTAAATATATTTTAATAGCCTGTTTATAATAACTATAAAGAATTTTAAGTTATTATTAATCTATACTAAAAGATTTACTATAAAGTTTATAAAGATCTATTTTTAAAATCTATTTATAATAAAAAATAGCTATAAAAAGCTCTAGTATTATTTATATAATACATAACTACTATAGTAATAATAATTATAAATAAACTATACTATAGACTGTAATATATTATCTTAATAATAAGAGTATTAAAGTAAATAAAAGGTAGTATTCTTTTTAAGGTATTTTATTATAAAAAAGTTATATATATATTAAATAATAATAATAATAAAAGGTTTTTAGTTTAAGAGCTAAAGGCAGCTTTAATATATAAGCGCACTTTAGGCATTAATATTATAATTTTTTATTTACTTTTTAATTATTACTTCCTTAAGGAACTTTTATAAGCTACTATATATAGTAGCTAGTTACTAGCTATAAAATATATTTTTAACTATACCTTAATCTTAAAGCTCTTAAAGATAAGTATTTTAAAATAAGGTAGTACTTATTAAAAAGAGGGTGTTATTTTTAATAAAAATAAGTAAAAGTAAGGTTAATTTATCTTTAATTAAGTTTTATATTATAATTATAAAAATACTTAAAAATAAAAAGACTTAGCTTACTTAAGGTTCTTTAGCTTTATTTAGTTATTAATATAAAAAAGTATTAAGCTACTTTACCTATAATTTAAAATAAAATTAAAAATAGTAATTAAACTAAAAAAGGAGTTTAGCCTAGCAGGCCTGCTGCTTAAAGATTAATTAAGGGTAGAGGAAGTACTTTAAGTTCTTATAGTTAGTATATATATAAAAAGGGCAAGCTATACTTTATAATTTAGCCTCTTAAGTATTTAAATAAAAAATAATAATAAAAAGCTTTTTATTATAAATAATATAATTTTATTTTATTAAAAAGAGGGGGGTAGAATAGTATATAACTAGGTATAGGATGCTATTTTTATTAAATTAAAAAAGGCACCCTTTAAAGGCTTATTTAAATAAATCTACTTTAAAAACTATATCTTTCTTAAGGTTTTATTAAGCTAAGACTAGGTATAAGATAAAGGCAGTCTTAAGTATATTAAAAGCTATATTAACTTTATTATCTTAAGTAAATAAAATATTTTTTTAAGTAAGCTATATAAAAGGCTTTATAATTTATATAAAGTTAAAGATAAATTTATAATACAAGTTAATAAAGCTTAAAAAGCTTTAAATACCTTTAACTTATATAAAGGGTTCTTAGTCTTTAATTATAGCAATCTTCTTAAAGTTAAGGTAAATAAACTTACTTACTTAAACTATATAACTTAAGTACTTAACTTTTTTTATTATAAAGGTATACTTATTAATATTAATATTTAAGCTAGCTTTTATAAGCCTATATAAGGTAGCCTTAACCTTATATATATAGTCTTTATAACTTTTATTAAAATATATTAAAATATTATTAAAGTAAGCTATAGTAAAATTATTAAAGGTATTTCTTAATATTTTATTAATATATTATTAAAAAGTAGTAGGTGCACTAGCTAGACTAAAGGGGATAACTAGCTATTTAAAGAGTCTAAACTAAATCTAGAATATAATAAGGTATTCCTCCTTTTTTATAATTTATAGCTAGTAAAAGGCTAACTTAATATTTAACTTTATAAACTAGCAAGCCTTTAAAAAAGAGTAAAGGGTTTCCTTTATTAAAGGCAAGGGATAATAATTTTATACTATAACTTTATTTAAGGTATAGTAATTAATATAAAACCTTTAATTACCTTTAGCCTTTTTAATAAATAAAATAAAGGTAATTATTAAAGAGGAGCTAGTATAGATCTAATCTTTATTTATTAACTTAATAATTTAGTATTAAATTTTAAAAAAGTAGTTTTATAATATATTATATAATAAGCCTTAAGGTAAGTTTAAGTTATACTTATTTATATCTTTAACTAGCTAAATATAGTAATTAAGCTAGCTTTAATAAAGAGGTAGCTTAAAAGCCTTCTCTTTATTAAAGAGGTTAATAAATTTATATAGTTTAATTAAGAGATATTAATAAAGCTTTTGCTAAAGGTTAGTTAAGGCTTATAGTAAAAGGGGCTTAAGGGTAATATTAAAGATTTATATAATTTCTTATAAGCTAGTAGTTAATAAGGTAACCTTTATATTATAGTAATATATTTTATAATAAATTAATGCTATATATATAAATCTTAGGATATATATAATTAAAAGATTATTTTATTATTAAGTAGTTTTTAATACTATAAAGCTAGTTATTAATCTAATAGTAATTATATATTAATTAAGGTTTATTTAAATACTATAGTATTTTATTTATAATAAGCTTAAGATAATATTTTTAAAAAAGCTTAAAATAATATAAAATAATATTAAGTACTATTACTTATTTATATTTATTATACCTTTAATAATTTATAAAATCTTAAAACCTATATACTTATTAATAATAATAATTAAGGTTTATATAGTAAGTATTTATATTACTTTTATATTTAGTTTTTAAATAGCTTTTTTATTAATAGCTTTATAATAATTATACTTATTATTAATTTATATATTTAAAAATTTTTAATTATTAAAGAGTATTAATATAAAGAAAAAGGGCTTATCTATATATTATAATATTTTTTATATTTTTTTTATTATAATTAAAAAGGTAATTTATATTATAGCTATAGTAAGGTTAATATGCCTTTAAAAAGGACTTAACTTAAAGGCAGGGTATTTCCTTTTTTACTTTTATTCTCTTTTTATTCCTCTTGCTTACTATTACTTAAAGTATAGATAGCTATTAGCCTAGTTGCTAGCTATATAAGGCAGGCTATAATAAAGTATATCTTAGCCTTATAGTAAATATATTTACCTTTTTAATAATATTTAGCAAGGATATTAAGTAATATTTATTAAGCCTGTAGGTAATTATTTAAAGGGTTAAACTATTGCTTTTTATAGCTTTATAGTTTTTATTTTAAGTATTTTTTAAATATAAGATATAATTTAATAAAGTTTATATTAATTATAAATAAGTCTTTTTTTATATTTATAGCTTTTTTAACCTAAAGGTAATAGCCTTTATTATAAAAATAAAACTATTCTTTAAGGTAATAGGTTTTAAGCTTTATAGCAATAGCTTAATAAGTATTAATTATTATATAGTAATTATCTTACAAGATATTATATCTTAAGCTATAGTTTTATATTTTTAAAAAAAGTGCTTAATAAAGGCAGGCTAGTTTAATAATATTATTTTATAATAACCTGCTAGCTAAGGCTAATTTTTATTTAAAATAAATAAAGAATATAGTAAAGGATTTATTATTATATTATATAATATATTTAAGTTTTATTTAAGTAATCTTTTAGTAGTAAGGGTTAATAAATATAAATATAAGGTATTTTAAGAATTCTTTTAAAATATAGTTTTTAGACTTTAAGGTAGATTTATAATATATTATAATTAAAAAGTATATACCTTTAATAAGGTTTTATTATAAAAAAATAAATAAATCTTTATTAATTTTAATAAACTCTTTATTAATAACTAGCTTATATACTATAATATATCTTTAAGTAAAGAATATAGCTAGGTTATTATTATAAAGGTCTTTAACTAAAAGTAGCTTGTATTAAACTAGTTTTTATATATTATTTATATAAAGTATAGGCAGGTTATAAAATAAGTTAAGTAAAGGCACTTTAAGCTATTAATTAGCTATATTTTATTATTAAGCTATTACTTATTATAATAATACTACTTTATAATATATTATTATAACTATATATAGTAGTTTTTTTATTATAAAGGTAGCTGTTTTATTTATTAATATTAATACTAGATTATCTTTATTTATTATTTTTAAAATATATAAACTATAAAGAACTAGCTTTATAATAATTATAAATAAGTATTTTAATATAAATTTATATACTTAAAGAAAAAAAGAGTCTATATATCTTTATATTCCTTTATAGCTAGTTATATATTTATAAAATAAGTATACCTTAGAAAAGGGCTAGGCCTTTATAAAGCCTAGGCTAGTAATACTTTAAGTAAGGGCTAGACCTTTATAAGGCCTAGGCTAGTAATACCTTAAGTAAAGGTTAGGCCTTTATAAGGCCTGGGTTATACAAGGCTTGGGCAAAGCCTGAGCCTGTAATAGGCAGTAATATAAGTAGTAATATAAGCAGTAATATAAGCAGCTTTTTAAAAGCATTTTTTATTTTATAAACTATTATTTATATATCTTTTATAATAGCTTAAAATATATTAACTATAAGATAAAAGGCTAAAAGTAGTTAATTTATAAGGTTTAAGAATAATATTATTAACTTAATTAAAAAGGCTTAACTAAAAGCCTGCTGCTTTATAAAAAGGAGTATATAAGCCTTACTATCTTTATTATTAAGGCCTTAATAATATATATATTTATTACTTTTATTTAGATTATTAAAAGTAAGAAAGTAAAAGTAATTATAAAATATATTAATAATATTTATATAAAGCTTAATTATTTCCTTTAAGTTTTAATTTATTATATATATTAAGTATTAAAAATAAAGATTAATATTAATAAAGTTGGCTATAAAGTTATTATAATATAATTATTATATTAAAAAAGGCTTATAGCTTAAAAAAAAAGTATTAAGAGTATAAAAGTTAATAATATAAAAGGTATTAACAATACTATAGGTATAGGTATAGGAGGCATTAAGGCTAGAGGTGCTAGATAAGCCTAGCAGGCCTTTTTTATAAAAGCTAATAGTGTTAGTTTTTTAGTTTTTAAAGTTAAAGAGTAAGTTTAAAAGGCTATAGTAAAAAAATAATAAAAAAAGAGCTAAGCTATAAATTAAAAAAGAAAAAAAATTTAAAAAAGGAATTATTAATATAATAAAGGTAGGGGGGTACTTTTTAATAAGCTCTTTATATAGGTATAGTTAATTTATAATAAAGGACTTGCTATAAAGCTATAATATAAATATTAATAAAGCGCTATATAAAACCTTATTGCCTATAGCTTAAATAAAGAAAGTTTATATTATTTATAGTATTATTAAGTTATAATATAAAAAAAAAGTAACTTATTAAAAGTTAAAAAGCTTAAACTATTAATAACCTTATTAATAATTAAAAACTTTAATACTATATAAAAGTATTTAACTTAAAGTATTAATATTAAATAAAAATATATAAAAGCTTTAATACTAGATAAAAGTATATAGTTAAAAGCTTTAATACTTAATAAAAGTATATAGTTATTATAAATACTTTTAAATATAAAAAGAGAGGACTTTTTTTTTATTTATAAAAAAAAAGGTAAAAATAAATAAAATTATATATATAAACCTAGCTATAATCTTACTTTTATCTCTTTTTATAATATTTATAACCTTACTTAATTTTAAGACTTACTTAAGATCTATTACTCTTCCTTAACCACCTATCTCTAATAAATAAAATTAAATGAATAAAGTAAATACTTAATAAGTATATTAATAATTCTATTTAAAGGTATTACTTAATATAATTATATTATTAATATAAATTTATATAAAGTAATAATATAAATATAGTTTTTAATTTATAAATTACTATATAAATAATAATAAATTTTTATAATTTATAATAATCCTATATAATATCTTTAGTCTTTATAGATTAATAAAAACTATATAGTCTTTATACTTTAAGTATATTAATAATTAAAAAAATATTAATATATTTAAAATAATAATATGTTTCTTATTATAAAAAAAGGTTATAATATCTTTTTATAATAATATTAAGTATATATTAAGTATTATTAATTTATTTAATAAATATAAGTTTCTAACTATATAACCTTTTTTAATATCTTTAATTATATACTAAATAATAATAACTAAATAGCTAAAGAGGGTAGGCTATTTTATTTAATTTATATATCCTTAAGTATATAGTATATTTATAATTAAGTTAAAGAACCTTTTATTATTAATATTAAGTAAATATAGTTATATAAGAGTTTTTTTAGCTTTATTAATTATTTATTAAGTTAATCTTTATTTTTTTTATATTTTAAAAAAGAAATTCTTTAGTTATACTATATATTATATTTTTTTTTAAATTTAATTAGCTTAATTAAGGTATATATTATAAATATATACTTTATTAATTAATATATATTTTTTTATATTTATAGGCTTTTTTATAGCCTTTTATTTATTTAGTAAGGTATAGTTACTTAATATAAACTTGCTTTATATTTAATAAAGTTATTTATTTATTATAGTTAAAATAGATTAAAATACATTATTATTACTTAAATCTATATTAAATTAAGTATTTATATACTTTTATATTATTTATACTTAATTATTTTATTAGAAATAGGGGTTGTAGAGGAGAGTAAAAAGGCATAAGATATAATAAGTAGTATATAGCTATTAGCCTTTTATAAAATAGCTATAAGGTTATTATTAAATATAAAAGGTAGTATAATAATTATATTAATCTTTAACCTTTTTTTAACTTTTTATTTAATTAATTAGCCTTTTATAAATATATTTCCTTTTTTAACTTAAGACTAAGGGCTTAAGGCTAAGGCTCTCTTTACTAGGGCATAGGGCTTGTGCTGCTACCCTACTATAGTTTTAATTATCCCTTAATATATTTATTATTATTATGTAATTATTATTATTATAATTTAATAATGAACAAGCTCTTTATTTATAATAAGATATTATTAATATATTTAATAAATTAATAATAAATACCTAGCTTTATTTATATATCACTTTAATATCTTTAAGGTATAAATATAATTAATTAAGTATAGTATTTTTAAAGTAAAGTAATATATATATAGTATATTATATAAATTATATTTTTTAAGTTATTTATAATATATTACTACTTTAATAAAGCTTTATAAAGGTATTATTATTATTTTAATTATAATTACTTATTAATTAATAAAATATAGTTTTTATTTAATATATATATATACCTTAGCACTATATATAGACTATATATATAAACTATCCTTTATTAATATTAAGTTTAAGCTATATTAATATATAAAATTATTTTTAATTAATATATTAAGTTTAAGACTTTTCTTAACCTATACCTTTATATAAAAATAATATATTAATTTTAAACAATATTTAAAATATTAACTATAATAATTAATAAATAATATATCTTATATTTAAAGATAATAAAAAGATTAATATTTACCTTTAATCCATTAATATATAGAATATATAGCTATATTAAGAGTATTAATATAAGGCTTTTAAAGTCTTATACTTAACTTTATAAAAAATACCCTTTAATAAGCTTATAAAAGGTTTTTTATATTAATAATTTAAATACTTTAAAGCTTTATTAAACTTAAAGGTTTTAAAAAATAAAAATAAAGTAAAGACATTATTAAAGAAAAGCTTAAAATAATAAAAAAAAGTATAAAAATATTAATTTAAAGTACTTTAACCTTTTTAATTAAAAATTATATAAAAAATTTAAAAAAAAACTTAATAAACTAATGCCTTACTAGCTATTATTAATTAATAAAAACTCTTTTAGCCTTATTTATAAAGTATATACCTTAGTATATATTATTATAATATTAAATAGTAAAGCCTGCTTTATTAAACTATTTAATAAATAATCTTTATTATTTACTTAAATAAAGCTTATTATAAACCTTAAGGCTAAATAATAATACTATATCTTTTACTTAATAATTATTTTTTAAGCTTTTATCTAGTATAAATTAAGCTACTTACTATAGTATTCTTTTTTTATAATACTTTAAAAAGCTTAAGTTAAGCTTATTAATTATATTAATTTAAAAGTTTATAATTAAATAAAAAAAAGATTAAATAAAAAGAATTAAGCTTATATTAATAAATATTAATATTTATAAATAAAGTAATTTTAATATTAATAAGACTAGTTTATAATAAAGATATATTAAAAAAAGTTATTTTTATTAATAATAATACTTTTTAAGTTTTTTAAGTAATAAAGATAATAAAAATAGTGTAAAGTAGCTAGCGCTGCAGGGGCAGGATTATTATTATTATTATTATTATTATTATTATTATTATTATTATTATTATTATTATTATTATTATTATTATTATTATTATTATTATTATTATTATTATTATTATTATTATTATTATTATTATTATTATTATTATTATTATTATTATTATTATTATTATTATTATTATTATTATTATTATTATTATTATTATTATTAAAAAAGGTATTTATAAATATAAAAATAAAAGTAAAAGTAAAAACAAGAATAAAAGCAAGAGTAAAAAAGGCTAAAAGGATTATAATAATTAATATAATTATAATAATAGCTAGGATAATTAAGGCTAGGGCTGTTATAGATTCAGGCTTTACCTAATCTTATCGATAAAGGGAAAAGGGCCTTATTAATAAAGGAATGGAATAGAAAGGCCTTATATAGCTAGTTAAATAGACCAGTCAGGGATCTATTTAATATATACTCTTTTGCTGTTCTATAATGCAATTGGGTAGCGCCTGACCAGGCGCTAAAGGCCATTGCGCTAGCTATCGCTTAGCCCTTCTAGGGCCAGTCCTTTACAGTTGAATAGATCACCAAAAGGTTATAGGTTCGAACCCAGGTTGGGGGACTCGCTCGGCCTAGGCTTACAGGGGCACTAGACTTGTAAGGCGCAGCGTATAGCAGGCAAAAGGCCTGACTTATAAGGCGCATAGCGCATAGCTAGGCAGAAGCTGGGGGGTGCGTGGTAGGGCCTATAGCTTGAGAAGGAAGCTATGTTATGCATTCAGGCTTTGCCTGATCTTATCGATAAAGGGAAAAGGGCCTTATCGATAAAGGAATGGAATGGAAAGGCCTTATATAGCTAGTTGAATAGACCGGTCAGGGATCTATTCAATATATACTCTTTTGCTGTTCTATAACGCAATTGGGTAGCGCCCGACCAGGCGCTAAAGGCCATTGCGCTAGCTATCGCTTAGCCCTTCTAGGGCCAGTCCTTTACAAGGGCTAGGGTAATTAAGGCAGGAATAAGTATTAAAGGCAGTATAAAAAGAATAATTATTATTAAGGCTATTATAATAAAAATAAGTATTAAAGGTATAATTAAAATAAAGGCTATAAAGGCTTAAAATAAAAAGAAAGCTATAATTAATATAAAAAAAAGTAATACTATATATTATATATAATATTAATTATAAAATAATATTAAAAATAAGCTTTTAAGTAGTTTAAAAAATAAATAAGCTTATAAATATTAAATAAAAAGTATTAAATTAAATAAAGCTATTTAAAAAGATTCTTTACTCTTTAAGTATAAGTTTAAGCTATTAGTATTTTTATTATTATTATTATTAATAAAAATAATAATACTAAAGATTATAAGATTAAAAAAAACTATAAAAAATAAAAAAAGCTTTTTTATATAGCTTTAAGTATTTTACTTTATTATTAAAGCTTTAAACCTATAAATCTTTATTTTTATTATTATTAATTAATAAATAAGGTATAAAGTTACTTTATAATTAATTCTTTATTAAAGAAATAAGCCCTTGCTTTAAATTAATAAAGATAAAATATATATTAATTTATAAATATAAAAAAGCTTAAAAAATATAAAAAAGAAAAATAAAATATTAAGGAATTTAAGAAATAATATATAATACTATATATAAATAGTATTATTATATAATGGGTATATAGAAAATAATATTTATTATATATTAAAAGAGTATATCTTTTATATAATATATACTTAAGGCACTAGGCTTTATTAAGATAAAGCTTAATTACTAAGATAAAAGGACTTCTTTATAATTATTTATAGGCCTTATAGCACTTATTTTCTTTATTTTCTTTAAGGCTCTTTTAAACCTATCTTCTTAAGCTCTTTTTAATTAATCCGATCTTTTTAATATTTAATTAAATACATTTTTATATTTTTAATTAAAATAAAGGGTTTATTATAGCTTTATATTACTTTTTTAAATAATTATTTATAAATTAAACTTTATAAACTTTATAAACTTTATTATTTAATTTTTTTTTAAATTAAAAATACTTTTTAAAGTTTATAATATATATTTAAAGTTTTATTTATAATTTTTTTTAAACTTTAAATTAAATAATTAAAGCTTAATCTATATTAAGCTATAAATTTACTTTTTTTTTAAGTTTTTTTTAAAATTGATAAAATAAGTTTAAGGTTTAAGGCTTTTTTATTTTAATTAAATTTATAATATTTAATTATTTTATATTTATTTTTATTAATTTCTTATTTTTTAAAAAAAAATTATAATTTAAAAAAAGATAAATTATTTTTTTTATCTTTATAAACTAACTTTTATTAATTATAATATTTTTCTTTTAAAAAGTATTATTCTTAAGGTTTTATTATATATTTACTAGCTTTTTATTAATAATTTATATAAATAATATATTTAAAAAATTTTATTATTTTATTTTTAATAAATCTTTTATTTTTATAAAAATAAAGATATTAATTTATTAAAATTAAATATTATAAAAGATTTAAAAAAACATAAAATATAATAAATAAAATATAATTATTAATTTTTTATAAAATAATTATAAAGTTATTATTAAATATAAAAATAATATAATAATTATATTAATCTTTAACTTTTTTTTAACTTTTTATTTAATTAATTAGTTTTTTATAAATATATTTCTTTTTCTAGCTTAAGACTAAAGGCTTAAGGCTAGGGTTTTTCTTTATTAAGGCATAGGGCTTGCGCTGCTAACTTGCAATAGCCTTAATTATCCCTTAATAAAATATATTTATAAAAGATTAATTAATTAAGTAAAAAGTTAAAAAAAGGTTTATTACAGGCTTAAGCTTTGCCCAAGCCTTATATAACCTAGGCCTTATAAAGGCCTAGCCCTTACCTAAGGTATTACTAGCTTAAGCTTTATAAAGGCCTAGCTTTTTTTTAAGGTATACTTATTCTATAGGTATATAATTAATAATAAAGGAATATAAAGATATAAAGACTTTTTTTTCTTTAAATATATAAATTTATATTAAAATACTTATTTATAATTATTATAAAGCTAGTTCTTTATAATTTATATATTTTAAAAATAATAAATAAAGATAATTTAATATTAATATTAATAAATAAAGTAATTACTTTTATAATAAAAAAACTATTATATATAGTTATAATAATATATTATAAAGTAGTATTACTATAATAAGTAATAGCTATTACAGGCTCAGGCTTTGCCCAAGCCTTATATAACCCAGGCCTTATAAAGGCCCAGCCCTTACCTAAGGTATTACTAGCCTAGGCCTTATAAAGGCCTAACCCTTACCTAAAGTATTACTAACCTAGGCTTTATAAAGTGTCACAATAAAGTAACCAGATGCATTAATCAGCTAGTGACATTAGTCAGCTGGTGATATTAATTAGTTAGCAAGGGATTCTCCCTAGTAGACAGTTAACTTAAGCCTTTTCATCCTTATTTCTTGTCTTTTTATAATAATTAGTAGTAATTTATATATATACCTTCAGCAGCTACCCAGCCCTTAGTACTACCTACTATTAAAAACTAACTATCTAGCAGCCTTTAGGCATTAGTGCGTCTTAGTAATGCTTTTACTATAATATTGCATCCTAGCAATGCCTTAATTACATCCTGGTAATATTTCAATACCTCCTAGCTGTAATTGCATCTTAGTAACGCCCCTTATAGATTCTATCTCCCCGCTACTTAACCTCCTATCCTTTTTAAACACTATTGGCCCTTACCACCTGGTTTAAAAGCGGCTTACGCCTATTATTACAAGAAGATAAGAAATAAAGATAAAAAGGCTTAAGTTAACTATCTACTAGGGAGAATCCCTTACTAACTAATTAATATCACCAGCTAATTAATATCACTAGCTAACTAATATATTTAGTTACTTTATTATAATAATTACCCCCTTTTAAAAAAAATCACTATCTTTAGTAATTATAGCTATTAGTTAGTAGGTAGTTAATTAATAAAGCAGTCTTTAACAGCACTTAGAATCTCTTTATAAGCCTTATTTTATATTATTATAGCTAAAGTTACTTTATTATTAAGGTTTTATAATAATAATAATACCTTATTATAGTTTTTATTAATAGTGTAATAAATCTTAATATACTTTATTAATACTATAGTATAAATATAGGTATTAATATTATTTTATTAAGTATAGCATTAATAAATAGCAGTACTATAGTTAGTAGCTAGGGATAAGCTACTAAGAGTTAATGCAAGGGAGTTAGAGCTAGGTATTATAGTTATTATTAATAAGAACTAAGATAAGGCTAATTAAGGAGTAGTAGTTAGTTATACTATAAATAATTATAAGTAAGTTAGCATTTTAAGTTAACTTTTAATAATATATATATATTAATAAAAAGGCTAGGGGTTATACTACTAGTAGATAGCCTTAAAGTTATTTATTTATAGTAAATAAAATAAAGGCTGTATATATTTATCTAGCTTAAAGGTTTTTATATATAGTATATATAAAAAGATAAATTTTAGCTAAGATAGGTATATATAATATAATTTATAAAGATAGTAATTATTAAGGGCTTTTAAGGCAGCTTTTTTTATAATAAACTAATAGTTAGTAAAGAGATCTTTATATTTTTATTAACCTTAAGTTATTATATTAATTACCTAGCGCTAATATACTTAAATAGCTTTTATAGTATGCAGGTATTATTTATAGCTAACTATAATATTAATATTAAAGAGCTTAAAGGGCAATAATAACAGCCTTAGTATTAGGTATAGGTTGTTATACTATATATATATTATAGTAATATAGTTAATAATAGCTATAGTAGCTAGATAAAAGGTTATAAAGAATAAAGATTATATAAATCTAGTAAGGTTAAAAGAAAAATAAAGTTAAAAAAAGAATAAAAAAACAAGAGAAAAAAGAAATAAAGGCAGGGTAAAGTTTTAAAAGTAAATAAGAAAGTAATATATATATATTATATATTAGGTATATAACTAGAACTGCCAAGCAGTAGTTACTATATATAGCTAGCAGCTAGCAGCACTAGTATCTATAAATTATTAATATTAATAAGTATATAAGCGCTAGATGCCCTGCTAGTAGATAAGTAGCTAGGTATTAAATTTATAAACTAATTCTTAAGCATTAAGAGTTAATAAATCTTTATTATACTATTTATTATACTTAACATTCTATCCTAGCTAGTGTATTAAGTATTATAAACAGCTATTAAAAAGTTATTTAGCAAGTAGATATTTAATCTTAAAAAACTATTATTTATTATTATTACCTTTTAATATTAATATTTAAATTATATTATATTAAGGATATTTAAATAAATTATCCTTATTTAGTGCTAGCTTTAGTTATATAATAGAAATAACTAGGTAAATCTTTTAGTAAGGAGGTAGGTTAAGTTTATAAATATATAGGTTTACCTTTTAATAAATAGTTAAAGGGCTAATCTTTTATTAACTAAATTTATAAGATTAACTAGGCAATTTATATCTATAGTAAAGGTATAAGTATATATAATAGTCTTTACTAAACTTATATTAATAATAGCAATAATTAAATTAATACTTATACTTAGTATTAATAAAATTAATTATAAGCTAGGCTTTATATTATTATAAGGAATGTAAGAAGTTAAGGGTAGGTTTATTACTAGTTAATATAGAAGGTAATAATATATTCCTTAAGACTATAAATAAGGTTTATAGCTTAAAACCAGTTACTAGTTTATTTAGTAAGTAGTTAATAAAGTTAATAAAAGTATTATTAAAGGATAATTAAATAGTAAGTAGTATAGATAGTTAATAACCTATTAGGTTAATTAAGAAATAGTAATAAATAGTAGCTTTAATAATTGTATTTATTAATTTAGATTAGCTATTACTTATTAAGTGCTAGGCTATTATTATAATAAGATATGTCTCTAGCAGGTAGAAAACCTTTATTTAAAAATCACTAGTCTATTATTAATCTTTATTAAAGATAATAATAAAAAGGAGGCCTTAGTTAGCAACAAGCTAGAAAGATACTATAACCTTAGCTTAAATAAGTGCTGGATATATAGAATAACCTAGTAAGATACTATATTTTTTTAAAGGATTTATAGGTAATGTTAAAGATAATATTAAATTTATTAAAACCAGCCTGTTTAAATATATAGTTAATAGTGGATGCTAGGGGCAGTAAAGAAATAAAGTTAAGGCACTGTATTTTATAAAGGATAATAAGTGGTGAAATAGGTTAAAGATTGCTTAATTCTAGTTGTTATATTTAATAAAACATGGTATATAGATAGTGTTGAATATAGGTGTGTATTTGCTACTATATGTTAAGGAAAGCGAAGGCATCTAGCTTATAGCGGGTGCAGGCCTCACTAAAGTGTTGGGGATTATAAGCCATGCCAATGATCAACCGGACCATTATTGCCTCTGGCAACTAGCACCCCCCGCCAGGCAATCATCCCCCTTTCTATAGATATTAACAACAGCCTAACCAGGCTAATATAGCTGCTAAACAATTCCTTGTCCTAGCTAATAACTATAATGCAGTTTAACACTATAATAATAACCTTAATTATAACCTGGTTAACAAGCAGGTTTACCTAGATAATTATAATCTTAATAAATTTTACCCTATAGATCAGGCCTTTTTTACTAAACCCCTTCTTAACACTATTCCTTATTACCTTAACTAGCCTTAATATTATTATTGCTTACTTTACTTTAATAATAATAATACTCTTTAATAATACCTTAAGCAGCCTAGGGCTTATAAAGGTAATATTTTAAACCTTAAGTAATTAAAATATTAAACTTGCTATATTTAATTTATAATATAGCAAGCACTCTTTAATCACCTTAATATTAATTATTATTATTTTATTAATACTACCCTACTACTAGATAATATTTTTATTATTAAGGCCTAGTTTATATTTAAGGGCACTGGTTTATATAATTTTACTGCTTACTTTTATACTTTATTTAATATTTACTCTTGCCTTAATATATAAAGTATTATTACTTATACTATAGTAAATACTAATTACTCTATATTAATTATTAATATATAATAGCTTTAGTAATAGCTTAATATTATATATAAGTTAGTATTATTAATACTAGTTAAAGGCCTTAATAATATTATCACCCTTAACTACTAAGCTACTTTTACTATCTTTTTATATAAAGATACCTTATTTAACTATAAATATTAATAAGCTGCTATTAAGGTTTAAGTATAAGTAACTACTAACCTTAAACTATCCTTATTATTAAGGATATAATAGCTTTACCTTTATAATATTAAAATTAATTTTTACTATAAGATATTATTAATTACCTTATACTAGAACCTAACTCTCCTTATCTAGATATACTACTATATATTAACTAAGATTTACTATAAAGTAATATTAATATTTACTATTTTTATACCTTTGTGTAAAATAATATACATCCTTATTAAGTATACCTAACTTCTTAGCAACCATGCCTTTATATTTATACCTAAATATTCAGGTATTTTATATACCTTAATAAATATTAATACTATTTATATTATTTATATTAACTTTAATAATTTTATAGTTAAACTTAAATAAAATACTTAATTAAAGATTATCTTTAAGTATAAATATAATACAGCCTATACTTATTTTATAAGCTTTAACCATGCTATTCTTAATTAAGCTATCTTTTTTAAATTTATTATTATTAATAACCTATACTATTATTATTATTACTATAGCAATAGCTTTACTATATTTATTATTAATAAAGCTATATCTAGCCTAGTTACTGCACTATTAATTACCTTTACTTTTAATAAAGACTATATACTTAAACCTTTATTATATATAAACACCTTATATCCTTACCCCTTTTTTAATAATATACCCTTTAGTATTTAATAAGTTGCCTTTAAAGAGATTATTATACTTAAGGGTATGTATATTATTATTAATAACCTTATTATTACTGCTTATTTTACTTAATTAATTACTTATTATAATATTTAGTAAAATAAAGGAACCTTATTTATTCTTATTAATAAGTAAATAAAGGTGTTATTGTATAATAATTAAGTAATTGCTAAGCTTTATATTAAACCCTACCCTTTAAGTGCTAAAGATAGGCAGGTTATAGAAAATACTTTTAACCTACTATATTATACAGGCTGTATATTATAAAACTATTAATTAATGCCTTTTACTGCCTTTATCTTTATAATTTAAAAATAAATAAATAAAGTAGACAAGGGATAGGTAGTTATTAACCTTTAATATCTTAATAATATTACTATACTTAATGCCTACTTATTACTATATTAAGAAGACCTAGTTAGTATACTTTATAAAGCTTGATATATCTTTATTATTAATACTTAATCTTTCTTTTATTAATTTTTAATCTACCTTAACTACTATAATAAGTTAATACTTATTATATATTATAGCCTTAAGCAGCTTAATATTATTTTTATAGGATTTTACAACTCCTTGCCTTATATATAATAATAGATTAATACTAAATTATACCCTTTTTACTACTTTATTAAAGCCTATATTAATAATATTATTATCTTTTCCTAGACTATTAAAGAATATTTCTCTTATTTAAAACAGCTTTTTTTATTATTTAATTATAAAGGGCTCTACCTCTCTTTACTAAAATCCTTTATTAACTATAAATTTATAGTGCTTTTAAGTTATAAGGTTAATAGTATTAATTTATTACTTACTATAAGCTGCATTAATACCCTTTATAAATAATCTTTTTTATATAACCTTAAGTAACTTAAGAAATATTGCATTATTATAAACTAGATTTATAACTATATTCCCCTATATACTTAAAAAGTAGCGCCACTATTTATAAAAAAGATATTACTATTTGTTAATACTTATAAGTTTAAGCAGCCTTTTATTAAGGTAAAATATTATTATTATATAGTATATACTTTTATCCTTAATAATTAACTAGCTAGAGATGCTTTCTTTTTACTACAGGATAATCTACTTTACTATTTATTATTAAAACTAGTCTATTATAATAGGCAATAATAATTATTTATTAAGATTAATACCTTTAAAGAGCATGGCTTTAAAGCTGCCTTATTTTACTATAAAGGCTTATTTAATCTAGCAGCGCTAACCTTAATAGATATACTAGATAAATCCTTTATTAACTATATTGGTTTTTAAAGCAAACTCTTAAGGCCTGCTAAGTATAACTATTAGCTTACTAAACTAAAGTTAGCCTGTTTTATCTAGACTATTATAAAAAATAAATCCTTATTTTATAATACTATCTACCTAGTTATTATCCTTATTAATTATACCACCCTTAAACCTATTATATACCACTCTATATTTAATATTATTAAAATAAATCCCTATATTATTAATACAAGCATTTTTCTTTCTTAATACTGCCTGTTAGTGCTGCATATTCCTGGTTAATTAAACATCTTGCTTAATACTCTTTTACAACTCCTATGCATTAATAATAACCTATAGTAAATATAGGTACAGGATAATAACTACCTTTAATAAATACCTACTTTATTTAACTATATTTTTTTAATAATAAAAGTAGTTACCTAGCCTGAATTTCGCTAATAGTTTATTAATAGCTATACAAGTAATACTAAATACGCCAAGCTAATCAACCAGATCTAAGCCTAGGATTCACTAGTTGATAATAACAGCCTCCATTCCTGACAAGGCCTTTCCTTCAAGCTTCGACCAGACAGGACGAGCGGGAGCTAGGGGTCTGTCGCGATCAGGAGGGCGAGGTGGAAAGCGATTCTACAGCAGCCAGTACCACTGCCCCTGCTGAAAGTTATTTACAATATTATAACATGGTGCATCCTTAGGATAGAAGCTAGGCCTATTAGGCTATAAGGCTAGGATCTATTCTCGCTAGATAGAAGCCTTATTATAGAGGTTATTAAGCTAGTAGTATAAGCAGACCTTAAGGGTAGGCTTTAGCACTTTAAGCTATAGACAGGTATTTAAGTGGTTTTAGACTTAAAAAAGGATAGTTAAGTTAGACTTAAAGCTATAGTTACAGGCTAGTTATATAATCTTTATAGTAAAGGTATAAATATTATTGCCTTTGCAGTAAGTAGTATAGTTAAAATATAATAACTTAAGCTTATATTAAGTATATAGTATATTTATTTTAAAATAATAAAAGAAGACCTTTATTTAATAATATAAAAAAGGGCTGTATTTATATTTATAGATAATATTTTATAATAATTAAAAGCAGTACTACTTTAAGGCTTTACTTTAGAGTATAAGTATTATATTTTTATAAATATTATGCTAGAAGCTTATAGTAATATAGTTCTTTAATACTTTTATAAATAGATAGATATCTTTATAATAATATATATAGCCTTAATAAAAAATATTATTGTATTTATTAATATTAGGCTAGAAGTAGTTAATATCTTTTAGCTTAAACTTATTAATTTTAAAAATAGGTTAAAAGTTATTATTATTAAAAGGTAATAAAGAGGTAGATAAAGAATAAGAATAATAATATATATTAATATATTATTAATTTTAATAATAATATTAATAATATTAATATTTTTTTTATACTATAGAGTTAGTTAAATTAAAAAAGGTAGAGTTTAAGGAAGAGGAGGAGTTATTATTAAATAATACTAGATAGTAATAGTTATAATAGGTTTATTGCTTATAGTTAGCCTTAGGTAGGGTTTTAATTAAAGGTAATAAAGGAGTAGTAATATTTATAAAGAGTATAGATAGGTTATAAAGGTGCTTAAGGGCTTTATTTTTATTATTAATAAAGAGTTAAGAGGTTATTAAGTATTTAAGGTTAAGTAAAGTAAGGTAGTAAGTATTAAAAAATTATAATAATTATTAATAATTATTTATATTATTAAAACTATTTTTAAGGGCTAGGGCAGGCGTTATTAAAGGGATGTTATAGAGGGTAGAGCTAGGTTAGCTAAAGGGCTGTAGATACTTTAAAGGGTTATTATAAAGCAATATAATAATAAAAACTAGAATGTATAAAGGTAAAGAGCTTAAGGTATTTAATGCAAGGGGTAATATAAGTAAAGGTAATATTAATAGTAATTTAAAAGGTATTAATAAAGGAGCAGGAGGCTAAATATTAAGTAATATAGGTAATATAAAAAGAAGAGGGATAAAAAAGGTAGTAAAGGAAGTAAAAAGAAAGGGCACTTTAAATATATTAGTAAAGATAATAGCCTTACTTATAGTTATTAAGTAATTACTTAAAGGTTAAGGAAGGTATAGCTATTGTATAGTTATAAGGGAAGGAGACAGGCAATTAACCTAAGAAACTATAAAGGTAATATTAATACTAGGAATAGCCAGCTTGTTGTTTAATAATAAAAGGCAAGCCTAAGCCCTAGGGGAAAGCCCTATGTGTCTAATGCAGGGCAAACGGTCATTATAATTTATATATTTTAAAAATAATAAATAAAGATAATTTAATATTAATATTAATAAATAAAGTAATTACTTTTATAATAAAAAAACTATTATATATAGTTATAATAATATATTATAAAGTAGTATTACTATAATAAATAATAGCTATTACAGGCTCAGGCTTTGCCCAAGCCTTATATAACCCAGGCCTTATAAAGGCCCAGCCCTTACCTAAGGTATTACTAGCCTAGGCCTTATAAAGGCCTAACCCTTACCTAAAGTATTACTAACCTAGGCTTTATAAAGGCCTAGCCTTTATTTAAGGTATACTTATTTTATAAATATATAACTAGCTATAAAAAAATATAAAGATATATAGATTTTTTTTTTTTTTAAATATATAAATTTATATTAAAATATTTATTTATAATTATTATAAAGCTAATTCTTTATAATTTATATACTTTAAAAATAATAAATAAAAATAATTTAATATTAATATTAATAAATAAAGTAATTATCTTTATAATAAAAAAACTATTATATATAATTATAATAATATATTATAAAGTAATATTATTATAATAAGTAATAACTTAATAATAAAATATAGTTAATTAATAACTTAAAGTGCCTTTACTTAATTTATTTTATAACTTATTTATATTTTATATAAGTAATATATAAAAATTAATTTAATATAAGCTATTTTTAATTAAAGACCTTTATAATAATAACTTAACTATATTTTTTATTTAAAGATATACTATAGTATATAAATTAATTATTAATAAAGAGTTTATTAATATTAATAAAGATTTATTTATTTTTTTATAATAAAACTTTATTAAAGATATATACTTTTTAATTATAATATATTATAAATCTACCTTAAAGTTTAAAAACTATATTTTAAAAATTTTTTTAAAATACTTTATATTTATATTTATTAACCTTTATTATTAAGAAATTACTTAAATAAAACTTAAATATATTATATAATATAATAATAAATCTTTTATTATATTTTTTATTTATTTTAAATAAAAATTAACCTTAATTAATAAGTTATTATAAAATAATATTATTAAGCTAGCCTATCTTTATTAAGCACTTTTTTTAAAAATATAAAACTATAGCTTAAAATATAGTATTTTATAAAATAATTATTATATAGTAGTTAGTACTTATTAAGCTATTACTATAAAGCTTAAAACTTATTACTTTAAAAAATAGTTTTATTTTTATAATAAAGGTTATTATCTTTAAGTTAAAAAAGCTATAAATATAAAAAAAGATTTATTAATAATTAATATAAACTTTATTAAATTATATTTTATATTTAAAAAATACTTAAAATAAAAGCTATAAAGCTATAAAAAGTAATAGTTTAACTTTTTAAATAATTACCTATAGGCTTAATAAATATTACTTAATATCTTTATTAAATATTATTAAAAAAGTAAATATATTTATTATAAAGTTAAGATATACTTTATTATAGCCTGCTTTATATAGTTAATAATTAAGTTAATAACTATCTATACTTTAAGTAATAATAAGTAAAAGGAATAAAAAAAAGAAAAAAGTAAAAAAAGAAATACCTTATTTTTAAGTTAAATCTTTTTTAAAAGTATATTAACCTTACTATAGCTATAATATAAATTACTTTTTTAATTATAATAAAAAAGATATAAAAAATATTATAATATATAGATAAGCCTTTTTTCTTTATATTAATACTTTTTAATAATTAAAAATTCTTAAATATATAAATTAATAATAAGTATAATTATTATAAAGCTATTAATAAAAAGGCTGCTTAAAAACTAAATATAAAAGTAATATAAATACTTACTATATAAACCTTAATTATTATTATTAATAAGTATATAGGTTTTAAGATTTTATAAATTATTAAAGATATAATAAATATAAATAAATAATAATACTTAATATTACTTTATATTATCTTAAGCTTTTTTAAAAATATTATTTTAAGCTTATTATAAATAAAATACTATAGTATTTAAATAAACCTTAATTAATATATAATTATTATTAGATTATTAATTAGCTTTATAATATTAAAAACTATTTAATAATAAAATAATCTTTTAATTATATATATCTTAAGATTTATATATATAGTATTAATTTATTATAAAATATATTATTATAATATAAAGATTACTTTATTAATTACTAGCTTATAAAAAATTATATAAATCTTTAATATTATCTTTAAGTTTTCTTTATTATAAGTCTTAACTAACCTTTAATAAAAGCTTTATTAATATCTCTTAATTAAGCTATATAATTTTATTAACCTTTTTAATAAAGAAAAAGCCTTTAAGCTACCCCTTTATTAAAGCTAGCTTAATTATTATATTTAATTAATTAAAGATATAGATAAGTATAACCTAGATTTACCTTAAGGCTTATTATATAATATACTATAAAACTATCTTTTTAAGATTTAATATTAAATTATTAAATTAATAAATAAAGATTAAATTTATACTAGCTTTTTTTTAATAATTATCTTTATTTTATTTATTAAAAAGGTTAAAGGTAGTTAAAGGTTTTATATTAATTACTATACCTTAAATAAAGTTATAATATAAGATTACTATCCCTTGCCTTTAATAAAAAAAACCTTTTACTCTTTTTTAAAAGCTTGCTAGTTTATAAAA
This sequence comes from Trichoderma cornu-damae, assembly GCA_020631695.1. Lineage (NCBI taxonomy): Eukaryota > Fungi > Ascomycota > Sordariomycetes > Hypocreales > Hypocreaceae > Trichoderma > Trichoderma cornu-damae. The sequence continues at coordinate 38,511 of CM036089.1, forward strand.
TTAAATATTAAGTTAGCTTTTTATTAATTATAAATTATAAAAAAAAAAGAATACTTTATTATATTTTAAACTTAATTTAAACTCTTTAAGTAGCTAGTTATCCTTTTTAATCTAGTTAATATACTTATTACTTTTTAATAATATATTAATAAAATATTAAAGAATACCTTTAGTAATTTTACTATAGCTTACTTTAATAATATCTTAATATATTCTAATAAGAGTTATAAAAATTATATATATAAAGTTCAAGCTACTTTATATAAATTTATAAAAGCTAGCTTATATATTAATATTAATAAATATACTTTTATAATAAAAAAAGTTAAGTATTTAAATTATATTATTTAAGTAAGTAAGTTTATTTACCTTAACCTTAAAAAGATTATTATAATTAAAGATTAAAAACTATTAATATAAATTAAAGGTATTTAAAGCTTTTTAAGCTTTATTAATTTTTATTATAAATTTATTTTTAACTTTATATAAATAATTAAGCCTTTTATATAGCTTATTTAAAAAAATATTTTATTTATTTAAGATAATAAAGTTAATATAGCCTTTAATATACTTAAGATTATTTTTATTTTATATTTAGTTTTAATTTAATAAAACTTTAAAAAAAATATAATTTTTAAAGTAGATTTATTTAAATAAGCTTTAAAGAAATGCTTTTTTTAATTTAATAAAAATAATATTTTATACTTAATTATATATTATTCTACCTTTTTTTTTAATAAAATAAAATTATATTATTTATAATAAAAAGCTTTTTATTATTATCTCTTATTTAAATACTTAAAAGGCTAAATTATAAAGTATAGCTTACTTTTTTTATATATATATTAACTATAAGAACTTAAAGTATTTTCTTTATCTTTAATTAATTTTTAAGTAATAAGCTTATTAAGCTAAACTCTTTTTTTAATTTAATTATTATTTTTAATTTTATCTTAAATTATAAATAAATTAATTTAATACTTTTTTATATTAATAATTAAATAAAGCTAAAAAGCTTTAAGTAAGTTAAATCTTTTTTTTTAAGTATTTTTATTATTATAATATAAAACCTAGTTAAAAATAAATTAACCTTACCTTTATTTATTTTTATTAAAAATAATACTTTTTTATTAATTAATACTACCTTATTTTAAAATATTTATTTTTAAAAGCTTTAAGATTAAAGTATAGTTAAAGATATATTTTATAATTAATAATTAATAACTATATATAGTACTTTATAAAAATTCTTTAAAAAAGTAATAATTAAAAAATAAATAAAAAATTATAATATTAATACTTAAAGTATATTTATATATTAAGGCTGCTTTTAACTCTTAAATTAAAAACCTTTTATTATTATTATTATTTAATATATATATAATTTTTTTATAATAAAATATTTAAAAAGGAATATTATTTTTTACTTACTTTAATATTTTTATTATTAAGATATTATATTATAGTCTATAGTATAGTTTATTTATAATTATTATTACTATAGTAATTATATATTATATAAATTATATTAAAGCTTTTTATAGCTATTTTTTATTATAAATAGATTTTAAAAGTAGATCTTTATAAACTTTATAATAAACCTCTTAATATAAATTAATAATAATTTAAAAATTTTTATAGTTATTTTAAATAAGCTATTAAAATATATCTAGCTAAAGGTAATATAATTAATATTAATAAAGGCTTATATATAGTATTTTAAGGATTATTAATAATATTTTTATAAATTTCTTTTTTATATTATTAATAATAAAAGATTAAATTAAGTAAAATATTTTTAAATAATATTTTATAAATTAGTTAAAGTTAAGTAACTCTTTTTTATAGCTTATTATTTTTAAATTAATAATAATATAAAGTAAGTTAATTAAAAGGTTTAAGTTATTTTATATACTATAATCTTTTTTATATAATATAACTAGCTTAAATACTTATTAACTTACTAGCTTGCCTTTAATAAATAAAACTTATTAATATTAAGTATAAGCTTAAATAACCTTCTTAATAAATTTAATATTAACCTTATTTAATAAGTAAATAAGCTTATAATAAGTATTACTTTTTTAAAAAATAAGGTAATAATATTTTCTTATTACTTTAAAAAAGGTATAAAGCTTACTTAAGCTATAATAACTTTTATAAATTAATAATATTGTATAGTTATTATTATAATATATAAAAATAAACTACTTTAATAAAAAACTTAATTAACTATATATAAAATATATTATTATAATAATCTTTTTTTTATTATAAAGCTAAATATCTTTAATAATATCTACCTTACTTTTTATATAAGCTTTATAAAAAAAGCTATTTATAACTTATTATTATTTTAAGTTTTATTAAACTTTAAGCTAGACTTAATTTAAATATACTTAAAGAGTTAAATAAAGTTAATAAAAGAATATATAGTAAAATATATACTAATTATTAAGAATTACTATAGCTATAGTTAAAAGCACTAGGTACTAGTTAAATAAGCAGGCTATAATATATTTATATAAAAGTTATTAAAATAATTTTAAAATACTATAGTATTAAATTAATTTAAAATAACTTAAAATAATATAATATAAATTAATAAACTTATTTTTTTAAGTATTATACTTTAAACTTAAATTAATTAAAATAAAATATATTATAAATAATACTATATATAATAATACTATCTCTTTAATAATATATTAAAAAGTATAATAATAATTAAATAATATTAAAAGTATTATTATTATTAAATAAAAAGTAAATTAAAGATAGGTTTATTATTATTATTATCTTTAATAAGTAAAGGTAGTATTAATATAATAAGTATTAATACTTACTTAATTATATAAAGAAATATTTATAATATATTAAATATTAATATAACTTTATATTATTTTAGTATAAATATAATTAATAATATTAGTATTAATAAGTATTAATTACTATAGATTTATATTACTTTAGCTTATTAATATTAAGCCTTTTTCTTTAATATATAAAACTTATTTTTTTTTATTATTATTATTTAAAGATAGTAAAAAAGGTAGTTATTATTAAAGAGGAGGTAAGGCAGGCTTATTATACTCTTAACCTACTTACTGCTTATAATTACTATAATGGTTATTTAAGCTTAATAAAGTATAGAATATTTTTTAATTATTAATATAAAACTTTATAATATTTTTTTAAAGGGTTTTATTAAGTTTTTTAAAATAATATTATAAAAAATTAATAATATTTATTATAAAGTTAATAAATTATAAATATATATTAAGTATAATATTAAAAGTATTAATAATTTATATTACTTATTACTTTTATTTAAGTATTTTAATATTATCTTTAGTTAAGATTACTATATTACTTTTTTTAACTATAAATAATATATTATTTATTAAAATAGTAAGAGTATTAAGGATATAGGTAGAATAAGGCTAGATAAGACTTAATTAAGTAATAATAAGTATTTTTATATATATTTAATTAAGTATTATAAACTTAATAAATAATTTTACTTTAATACTTTTTATATTTTTAATCTTTATTATAATAAGTATTAAAATATACTTACTTTAATTAATAATATACTATAGGTTATATAGTATTTATTATAATATTAAATTTATTATTAATTAACTTTTAATTTAAAAATAAGATTAATATTTATTAAGATATATTTTATAGCTATAGCTATAGCTAGGGATATATTTATTTATTTTATTATTATTTATTAATTATTTAATATATAGATAGTAATAATAATTAATTTATATTAAAGGCTATATATCTTTATTATTAAAATTTCTTTTTATTAAGTAAAGGCTAATAACTTTTTAATATTTTTACTATATATTAATATTAAATTAATACTTAAGGATATTATATTTATAATAAGTTTATTATTAATTATTATATTAATTAATATTAATTATTATATAAAAAATAAAGAATATATTATTATATTAAAAATAAAAATTATAATTATTAATTAATTATTTTTATAAAGGTAAAAAAGTAAAATAATAAGCTTTTTTAAAAAATTTAAACTTTAAGATAATAAAGTTATAAAAAAGTAAATAAAATTACTTTATATAATAAAAAAATAAGGTAGTCTTTACTTAATTTAATTAAAGTATATACTTATACCTTTATATATATTATAATATTATAATAAATATAAATTATAAAGCTTATTTAACTTAAAGAATCTTTTTATTAATAAAGATATTATTTATTAATTATATAATTTTTTTTTATAAAAATAAAAGATTTATTTAAAGACTTTTTAAAAATAATATAAAGAAAAAAAAAGTATATTATAAACTTAAGCTTTACTTAAGCTTTATATAACTTAAGCTTTATAAAAGCTTAACCTTTACTTAAGGTATTATTAACCTAGGCTTTATAAAGGCCTAGCCTTTTTTTAAAGTATACTTATTTTATAAATATATAATTAATAATAAAAAAATATAAAGATATAAAGACTTTTTTTTTTAAGTATATAAATTTATATTAAAATACTTATTTATAATTACTATAAGGCTAGTTCTTTATAAACACTTTAATATTATTAAAGATAAAAATATTAAATTAATAATAAAGATTATAAAAAAAGAATATTAATAATAAAATTTATAAAGTTATAATTAACTTATAGCTAAAGAAAAGTAAAGACTATATTAAACTTTAATAATAACTTAAATATATTAAATAAAAAGTTATTATTAAAAAATATAAAAATCTTACTTTATAATAATAAAGTAATTAAAGAGTTCTTAAGCTTAAATATAAAGATCTTAAGAAAAATATTAATTATTATAAAGCTAATTAATAATTAAAAAGTAATTAAAAGGTTTTTAATTCTTTTTATAATTATAAAGATAATAAATAATATTATTTTAAGTAGTTTATAGTTTAAGATAATAAAATTAAGATAATAAAATTAATTATAGCTTATAAAAGATTATACTTTAAATTAATAAAGAAAACCCTTAAGTTAATAATATTATAAAAATAAGTTAAAAATAATATAAAGAAGTAAAGATTAAGATAATTATTATTAATATAAGAAAAAAGTGCCTTAACTTAAGCTTAAACTAAAATAAACTAAAGATTTATAATAATTAATTAATAAAAAAGTTATTATTTAATTATTAAAAGTATATAAAGGTATTTTTTTAAAAAAAAGCTATAAAGTTAATACTTTTAAAAAAATTAATATACTTAATAAACTTAAAGCTAAATATAAATTTATTATAAAGATTTATTTACTCTTTAATAAAGATTAAGCTAAAGGTTTTTTATAATTATATTTAAATAGCCTTAATAAAAGGTTAAATTAAGAGATTAAATAACTTAATAAATACTTTAATATTATTTATACTTAAGAAAAAAAGTAATTTAAGATTATATATTAATTATTATAAGATTAATTAAATAACTTAAAAAAACTATATATTTATTTTATTAATATATAAAATTAAAAATTAGTTTTAAGGTATTAAAGTATATATAAAGCTTAATTTAAAAAATATATATTATTAACTATATATTTATAAAAAAAAAATAAAAAATAATATTTTATTATTATTATAGCTACTTTAAATATTAAGTATTATTTTTTAAGTTAATAAATACTTTAACTATATTTTAAAGCTATATTAATAATATATTAATAATCTATTTAGACTATTTTTATATTATATATTTAAATAATATTTTAATATATAGTAATAATTTAAAAAAATATAAATAATATATAAATAATATATTAAAAAGATTAAAGATATATAGATTATATATAAATTTATAAAAGTATAAGTTTAATATAATATTTATATTATACTTTAAGTTTATAATTAAATTAAATAAAGTATATATAAAGTATAAGTATATTAAAGTAATAATATAATAATAAGTACTTAATAATATAAAAAAGATTTTTTTATTTTTAAATATTATTAAATTTTATAAATATTTTATTAAAAATTATAATAAAATTATAATACTTTTTATAAATAAAATAAAAAAAAATATAAAAATACTTTTAAGCTTAATAATAATAAGCTAGCTATATTTAAAAAGCTATAAAACAAGTTTTTAAAAAAACCTATATTAATTCATTTTAACTTTATAATAAAGCTATATATTAAGATTAATATATTAAACTTTATAATTAATATAATATTAATATAGTAATAAAAAAATAATTAATATTTTATTATATACTTTTAATAAAAGTTATTAAATATAAAGTATTATTATATAATATTAAATTTTAAAATATTTATTATTATAAAGGCTTTTATAATATAAAGATATTATATAGCTTATTTAAAATATTTAATATAGGTTATTATAGATTATTTAAACTATAGCTACTTTATAAATAAAAAAAAGTTAATAATTAAGTAAGTTACTTAATTAAAGATATTGTTACTATATAATTATATAATTAAGTATTATTTAAAGAAAGAGAATTTTATAAATATATATTTTAAAAGATTAAATTATTATAATAAAAAAAAGTAATTAAATAATAATTATTTAACTATATTTATAAAATAATTCTTAATAATTAATTATAATAATTATAATTTTAAAGGTATTTATAAAGCTAGTATAGCTATATTAAAGAAGATTATAAATAATTATATACCCTTAAGACTTAAATATAATTTAAATATTAAGTTATTATTAATATTAATTTTTTAAGTTAAAAGGGTTTTAATTATAATTAAATAAATAGCCTATCTTTAATATATATCTTTAAAGATTTTAATTATAAATAAGTAAATAATTTATAAAAGTATTATTATAATATTATAAAAAGATTATAAAATATTTATAAAGGCCTTTTTTTAATATAAAAAAAATACCTTAATTAAAAATTTAAAGTTAATAAAAATAATTAGGTATAATATTATTAATAAAAATTATATATATAATTAAATAATTAATAATAATTAATTACTTTATTATAAAGGGTAAGTATTTATTTTTTTTAATATAAAAAAAAAGATTTTAATATTATTTTATAATAACTTAATAATTAAGTATTAAAAAGTTAATAAAACTTTAATAAAGATAATTAAGATTTATTATTAAAAAGGTATATATATTAATATAAAGAGATATATTAATATATATATAGTTTATTAAATAAATAAAGTAAGATATTATTAAAGATAGGGGTTGTAGAGAAGAGTGAAAAGGCATAAGATATAATAAGTAATATATAGCTATCAGCCTTCTATAAGATAGCTATAAGGCTATTACTAAATATAAAGGTAGTATAATAACTATATTAATCTTTACCCTTTTTTTAGCTTTTTATTTAATTAATTAGCCTTTTATAAATATATTTCCTCTTCTCTTTTTCTAGCTTAAGACTAAGGGCTTAAGGCTAGGGTTTCTCCTTACTAAGGCATAGGGACTGCGCTGCTATCTTGCCACAGCCTTGACTGTCCTTTAATAGATATTATTTACTATATAGTAAGTTAATTATATTATTAATATTTATAAAATTATAAAAAAAGATTATAATAAATTTTATTATAAAGTTACTTAAAGTAGTTTATAAAAAATAAATATATAATTTAATATTTATAATAATAAATTATTTTATAAAGTATATTATTTATATATTATACTTAAAGAATATTATTAATAAAGAATTTATAATAAAGTTTTTATATTATATTTTTTAACCTTATAGTATATTAAAAAGAAATATTTTTAATAAAGGCAGTATATTTATAAATACTTTTTAATAATCTTTTTATTATTTTATTAATTATAAATAATAACTTAATATAGTATTTTATCTTTAAATTAATAATTAAACTAAATAATAAAATTAAAACCTTAAGCACTATCTATAAGCCTTTTATAATAAAGATTAATTAAATTAAGTTAAATAATTATTATTTATTAAGTTTATATATAATATTATTAAGTATTTAATTATTAATAAAGTATTTATATTTTTATTTTTAAAATATAACTTAATTATATTAAAAACTTATAAAATTAAATTTAATTATATAAATTAAACTATCTTAAATAAACTTAATAAAATAATTAATATAAAAAAGTATATTATAAAGATATTATAAAAAGTTAATAAGTTATATAATAAATAATATAATAAAAGCTATATAAAGAAATTATTTAAAGTTAATAATTATGTTTTTATCTTTATTAAATACTTAAATTTATATTAATTTAATAAAAAGTTAATAAAAAAATATATAAAACTTTACTAGATTAAAAGAATTATTAAAATAAGCAGCCTTATTTATAAATTATAATTATTATTATTAATATAAATATATAATATCTTTAATATTATAAACCTTAAGGAGTTTTATAATAAAGATAATATATTAATTAAGTTAATAAATTACTTTTTTTTATTAAAGAAATATTTAAAATTAAAAATATTATTAATTATAAATACTATAGTTATAAATAACTTTATTATATTAAGTAAAAAAATTATTTAAATAAAGAAAATATATAAATATATTACTTTAACTTTATTAATAATTTATTATAAAAAAAGTATAATATAAAAATTAAAGTTAAAAAGTAATAAAATTATAATAAATTAATAATATTAAGGTAGTGCTTTTAAAAAAGAGGTATATTTATAAACTATAGTATTAAAGATAAGGGTTATAGAGGAGAGTGAAAAGGTATAAGATATAATAAGTAGTATATAGCTATCAGCCTCCTGCAAGATAGCTATAAGGCTATTATTAAATATAAAGATAATATAGTAACTATATTAATCTTTAACCTTTTTTTAGCTTTTTATTTAATTAATTAGCCTTTTATAAATATATTTCCTTTTCTAGCTTAAGACTAAGGGCTTAAGGCTAGGGTTTCTCTTTATTAAGCACAGGGCCTGCGCTGCTATCTCACTGCAGTCTTGATCATCCCTTAATATATAGTTAAAATAAAAATATTACTTAAAAAAAAATTAATAAAAAGTTTAAAGCTAAAGAATAATAAACTTAAGGTAAGGTAATATTAAGTTAATACTTTTAAAAAAAAGGTATACTTAAGGGCTATAATTAAGAAAAAAAGTTTATTACTTAATAAAGATAAAGTTAAAAAAAAATAAGTTAATATTATAAAATATTAAAAAAAAATAAAAAAGTAATAATTATAAAGTAATATTATTAAAGATTAATAATAATAAAAAAGAATTATTTTTATAAAATAATAATAAAAGTATTATTATAAAAAAAAGGTAATATATTAAAAAATAATTAAGACTATAGTAAGATAGTAATATAAGCTTTATACCTTAATAAAGAGAGCCTTAGCCTTAAGCCTTTAATTTTAAGCTAAAAAAGGAAATATATTTATAAAATATTAATTAATTAAATAAAAAGCTAAAAAAAGGTTAAAGATTAATATAGTTATTATATTACTTTTATATTTAATAATAGCCTTATAGCTATTTTATAAAAGGCTAATAGCTATATACTACTTATTATATCTTATGCCTTTTCACTCTCCTCTACAACCCTTATCTTTAATATCTTATTATTAATATTTCTCTTTTTATAACCTTTATTACTAATTTAATATCTTTATCTTTAATAATATTAAAGTGTTTATTTAAAGCTTTTTTAATTATTAATATTATATTAGCTTTTATAAATATATAAACTAGATTGCTATACCTTTTTATAATATATAAATTATTTTTATACTTTATATAATCTTTTACTTTATAATAATATTATAAAGAAACTCTTTTATATTTTTAATACTTTAATAATATAAATTATACTTTTTTTTTATTTTTAAAAATATTAAAAGGTTATTATTAACTTTTTATTAAGTTTTTTTTTTATATCTTTAATTTATAATAATTAATAATTTAAAAAAGTTATTTATACTTTATTATTACTTTTTTTACTATAAAGTAGTCTTAAGTTTATATTATTACTTATTATTATCTTAGCTTTTATATTTATATTATAAAGCTTTTACTATATAATAAGTAATTTAATATTAATTAAGTTCTTTTTAATTTAAAAATTATATTTATTTATTACTTAAAGGATTTTAAATATATTTAATATTTTTTTAAAGATTTTATTAATAAAGGTTTTAAAATATAAAAAAAAACTTAAAAAGGTTTTATAATTTTATTAATAAAGCGTATTTAGCTTTATTATTATTTTTAAAGTATAAGTATTTTTTTATAATATTATCTTTATATTACTTAAGGTATTAATTATATATAATTTAATTAAATACCTTTTTATATTTTTAATTAAAATAAAGAGTTTATTATAGCTTTATATTACTTTTTAAATAATCATTTATATATTAAACTTTATAAACTTTATTATTAAATATATTTATATTAAATTAAAAATATTTTTATAATACTGTAAATAGTGCTAGGTATAATAACGCTGCTTTTTTAGTAGTGTGCTAGGAGGCGTAATAGAGGCTAGGGGGCGCTGCATATGCTTTTGCTGCTGTATAGAAGGCGAACTAAAAGCAGGTTTATTATTATTATTATCCTTAATAAAGGTAGGGGCTAATAGCCCTTTAATATTCTTACTATATATTAATATTAAATTAATACTTAAGAATACTATACTTATAGTAAGTTTATTATTAATTACTATATTAATTAATATTAATTACTATATAAAAAATAAAGAATATATTATTATATTAAGAATAAAGGTTATAATTATTAATTAATTATTTTTATAAAGGTAAAAAGGTAAAATAGTAAGCCTTTTTAAAGAATTTAAACTTTAAGATAATAAAATTATAAAAAAATAAATAAAATTACTTTATATAATAAAAAGGTAAGGTAGACTTTATTTAAATTAATTAAAGTATATACTTATATCTTTATATATATTATAATATTATAAAAAATATAAATTATAAAGCCTGCTTAACCTTAAGAATCTTTTTATTAATAAAGATATTATTTATTAATTATATAATTTTTTTTATATTATATATAAATAATAAATTTATTTAAAAGCTTTTTAAAAATAATATATAAAAAAAAATATATATTATAAACTTAAGCTTTACTTAAGCTTTATATAACTTAAGCTTTATAAAGGCCTGGCCTTTACTTAAGGTATTACTAGCTTAAGCTTTATAAAGGCCTAGCCTTTACTTAAAGTATTATTAACTTAAGCTTTATAAAAGCCTAGCCCTTTTTTAAGGTATACTTATTCTATAGGTATATAATTAATTATAAAAGAATATAAAGATATATAAACTCTTTTTCTCTTTAAGTATATAAATTTATATTAAAATACTTATTTATAGTTACTATAAGGCTAGTTCTTTATAATTATTAAAATTAACTTTATTATACTTTATAATTAAATAATACTCAACTTATTTAATATTTATATTTATTATAAAGATTTAAAAAATAATAATATAATATTTAAATAAATAGTTTATATATAATTTTTTTATTAATTTTTTATATTAATTTTTTATAATAATTATTATTATATTATTTAAGTTTAATATTATACTTAAATTAAGCTATTTATTTTAAGCTTTAGATAATCTCTTTATACTTATTTATTATCTAAATATAATTATACTTAAATTAAGTACTTAAAGTAAGTAAATATTATTATCTTTTACTTATTCTTTAGTTATTTATTATAAGTATTGCTAGGGGGGTACCTTAATTTTACTCAGGGGGCACCCTATAAAGTGCCTATAAAAAATCTAAAAAATACTATAACTTTAGCTATATAAAATAACAATAAATAAAATTAATAAAATTCTTTTAAAAATAAAACTAGACTATTAAATAATAAAATTACTATAAAAAGTTTTATTTTAATATTTATTTTATTATTTAATAATATTTTTATTATATTAAACTATCTATATATTTAAGATTAAAAATATTTATTTAAATAAATAAAAATAAGGTAACTTTTTATAAATGTTAAAAATATATATTTTTAATATTAAAAATATTAGAAAAATATTAACTTTTTAATTATTAATTACTATATATCTTAAGTTTAAGATAAATTATAATTTATTATATAATAGAATAAAGATTTTTCATAGTTTAATAAATATTAAGATAATTTATAATATAAGTGTTTTTATAACTATTTTTATAAAATATTTTATATTAATTATTATAACTTAAATTATATTTAAAAAGTAGATGTTGTTAATGCATGGCATAAGCTAGTCTTAATTTAGTTAGAAGGGTGCCCCCTAAGTAAAATTAGGGTGCCCCCTAGCAATACTCTTTATTATTTTATAGGCTTAATTAAGCTATTACCTTCTTAATAAGACATAACCTTAAGTGACCCATGACCCCTAACCTTATATAACCCCTTTATATAAAAAAATCTATTTTAAGCCTAGCTTAAAGTTAACCTGACCTTACCTTTATAGCTTATTATTAGCTAAAAAATACCTAAAATTAAAGCATGGGTTAGCTAAGGTTTATCTTTATTTAATTCTTAATGCATTATAAATGCATTATATAGAAAAGTTATTAAAATAAAGAAATATATATATATATATATATATATATATAAATGAGTTCTCCTATTTTCACTATAGAAGATTCCTATTTTTACTATAGTACTCTATATTATAAGCTACCTTTACCCCCTTAATTATAAATACTATACCTACCTATTAAAATATAGTATTATATACTAAGAAAGGAGATTATTATATAAAATTTTATATATAATACTATAGACTATTAATTAATATTAATTCCTTTAAAAATTACATTTCTAGCCTTTTTAATTTAATATAAACACTTCTTATAGGCTAGCTATACTATATTATTATTAAATTTATAGTGTTATAGCTACTTAAGGTTATTAAAGTTATTATTATTAAGGTTAACTGCAATAGCTAGGGCCTTTGCTGTATTTAGTGCATTAAATAAGAAGAAGGCATAAATCTTATTAAAGCTAGCGCTATAATTAAGGGGATCCTCGCCTAGGAAGGAATCTATTAATTAATATTATATAAAGTCTTGTATAGTGTTATAAAGTATATAGTGCGCTAGGGTGTTATACTATAATTAAGTATAGATTAATAAGGCTGGTGGTGTATGTATATTAACTTTAGTATAGGCACAGGCTATTATAGTGAAAATAGGAATCTTCTATAGTGAAAATAGCAGAACTTATATAAATTACTAAAATAAAGAAATATATATATATATATATATATATATATATAAATTATTAAAATAAAGAAATATATATATATATACAAGTTATTAAAATAAAGAAAAATAAACTATAAAATAAAGATTATAAATAATAAAATAAAGATTATAAAGCTATTATATATTATAATAATGCATTAAGAAGGCATTATAAATGCATTATAAATAAATAAATATATAAAAAAGTTATTAAAATATAAAAATAAACTATATAATAAAGATTATAAAGCTATTTTATATTATTATAATGCATTATTAATAGATTTATAATGCATTAACAATATATTATAATAAAGACTACCCTATATTGAGAAAATTAATATATATTATTTAATATATTAGATATAATAAATAAAACATAATAAATAAAATATAAAAATAATATTAAAAAATATTAATATTTATTTATATTTATTTATATTTATTTATTATATAATTTTTATAAATTTTATAATAAAAAAATATATATATTTATATCTTTATTTATAAATTTTAAAAATTATTATTTATTTTATATTATATTTAAAAATATTTATAATGCATTTTAAATGCATTTATAATGCATTAATATTATAGTAAAAGTTTAGCTAACCCATGCTTTACTTTTATTTTTTTTAATTTAATAATAATGCTTATAGGTAAGGTTAGGTTAACTTTAAGCTAGGCTAAGATAGGTAAATTTTGTATGGAGGGGTTATATAAGGTCCAGGGTCATGGGTTACTTAAGGTTATGTCTCCTTCTTAATTACCTATGGGTTATTTCATCCCTAGTGAGGTATATCCACTATCTCTTTAATAGTGCTAAGGCAGAATTTTTATCACTATCCCTACAACACCCCTGTAAGAAAATAGTACTTTATTATAACCTAGGTTACAATGCAATAAATGCCTTACTAATTTACTTATAATGCGTTTTTTCGCAACTTGCTGTTAGATCAGTATCAATTTTAGTCTTAGACCTTTAGTCAGAAGCTAGATTCTAGCGGCTGCGATGGATCTAATTCTAAAGCCATAGATTGACTTGGAATTCAAGCCAGAGACTTGAATACACCTATTTTACTGCATAATCATGTCAATCAAAAGAAACAGGGGGCCTGCCTTAGCTGCAAAGGCATCTAGGTTGGTGAAATAAGGTCACGAAGTCGGGTTTTACAGCCTATTAGCAGGAATTGTGTGCAGAAGAGAACAATGACTTGGCATAGCTGCAATAAGTGTAATATACTTATTTATATATGCTAAGATTGCTAGGACTTCTATTATTGGCTAATTTATTAAGTAAATAATGTATCTTTAATTTCTTATTGTCTAATTAGGTTAAATTTAATTATTATGGGTATAGTGATAAAAATTCTGCCTTAGCACCATCAAAGAGATAGAGAGTAGCAAGGTAAATGGCCTTTTTTCCCCCTCTAGCTGATCTATAGATAGATAAACCACCCATTGATCTTGCTTGGGTTATATATGTATATAGATAATTATCGATAGGCCATCTTATATATCAACTTACGAATATATATCAGCAATTCCTCAAAAGCTTAGCGTTTGCCACCAAAGCCGGTCATTTTCAAAGGCGAAAAATATGCGTATCTTGTCAGCCTTTAGGCGATTGCACTGCACTTACAATTGCTTTATGCGCATGCGAATTCAGCGCGATATTCGGCCAGTCGATTGCATAGAGCAGTACAGGTACACAGTACTGAAGGTAGTGGCAAGGCGGGGCTGAAATCTGGGCGGGATTGAAACTTAGCGGGGCAATCCCAAGAACCAGCGCCAGTGACATGGAAAACTTTCAATATTTTTTTTAGCAGTTTCTGACGTTCAACTCATCCTCTCCACAAACTCGACAAATCCCCAACCCCCCCCCCCCCCCCCAACGAGGCTACCGGGCCGCCGCTCGTTATAATTATTTTTCTTTATTTATTTATCTCTGTCTTTCTTTCTTCCTTCCTTTCTTTTTTTTTTTTTTTAAAAAAAACCTCTCAGACCCCAGACTCGACTCTCTTCTCGGACGTCCAAAAAAAAAATGAGCCCCAACCCCATCATTGGCCTTCTTGGTGGCGGCCAGCTTGGCCGAATGCTGTGCCAGAGCGCGGCTCCTCTCAATGTTGAAATCGCCATTCTCGACGCGGAGAATGCGCCAGCCATGCAAATCAACCAGAGCAACCACAACATCCATGGCTCCTACAAGGATGCCGAGAAGATTAGAGAGTTGGCTTCTCACTGCAGCATCCTCAGCGTCGAGACGGAGCACGTGGACACGACGGTGCTCGAGGAGATAGCAACTTCCACAAAGGTCGCCGTCTGTCCGTCTTGGAAGACGCTACGCCTGATCCAGGACAAGTACGAGCAAAAGGCATACCTAGCAAAGCAAGGCGTCCCGGTCGTGGACCATGTGGCCATTGAGGGCTCTGGCGACGCCATGCATGCCTCGTTCAAGGCCGTTTCCACCAAATTTGGCTACCCCTGGATGCTAAAGGCCAGGAAAGACTCGTACGACGGCCGGGGGAACCTCAAGATATCTAGCGAAGCCGATCTGGGCCGCGCCGTGGCAGAGTTTGGCGGCCTGAGCTGCTATGCGGAAAAGTTCGTCCCGTTCCAGTGCGAGCTGTCCATCCTCGTCATTCGCACGGAAGACGACGAGGGACGAAGCAAGCGTTTGCTACCTTACCCGGCGGTCGAGACGGTGCATGAGGATAACATTTGCTCCCGAGTCTACATGCCGCCTCGGACCACGCCCGCTCCCGTGTGCGAGCGCGCGCAGCAGGTTGCTAGCGACGTGGTTGATAAGCTGTGGGGAAGAGGCATTTTTGCTGTCGAGACGTTTGTTACCCAGGATAACGAGATCCTGGTCAACGAGATTGCGCCTCGCCCTCACAACTCGGGGCATCTCTTCATCGAAGCGGTGCCCTACATGTAAGCAAGCTAACTAACCAACTGCCAGCGTTTTTGCCGTCTTCTTCCGCGCGCACAAGGAGGAACGCTGATGTGGTATGCTTCAGGTCTCAGTTCAAGGCACAGCTCACCTCGATTCTCGACGAGGCCCTACCCTCCAAGCTCGAGCCGTACGTCTCTTCAAGCATCATGATCAACATCCTGGGCGGCGCCAACCCGGATTCCCATCTCCCGCTCGTCGAGAAGGCCAAGTCCATGTATGGGGACAAGATGGCTGTCTATGTGCACCTGTACGGGAAAGAGTCCAAGCCTAGCCGAAAGATTGGCCATGTTACCGTCACTGGCTTGGTGGCCAGCATCGCCGAGCTCGAAGAGTTTGCGAAGCCGCTTGTAGACATGGCCAGCGACATGAGACGAGAGCGGCTGCAAGCACGCAGCAAGGCCCTCCGACCAGAGCAAGCGGCTGTCAAGCCGACCAAAGCGCCGCTAGTCCTCGTCACAATGGGCTCCGACTCTGATCTCCCCGTGCTGAAGGCGGGCATCGACATACTCAACCAGTTCGGCGTACCGTGGGAGGTCGACATCACCTCAGCACACCGCACGCCGGCCAAGATGGCCGGTGTCGCCACAAACGCTGCTGCACGTGGCATCAAGGTCATCATCGCGGCCGCAGGAGGAGCTGCCCACTTGCCGGGAATGGTGTCGGCCTATACAACGCTGCCCGTCATTGGCGTTCCAGTAAAGGCCACGCATCTCGACGGCATAGATAGCCTGCTGAGCATCGTGTCTATGCCTGTGAGCTGAGCCACCTCCCCCTCCCCCCCCCTTTCTTGTCAGCAAATGCTAACTTCCCAACAGCGAGGGGTGCCGACTGCCACGGTAGGCATCAACAACTCGACCAACGCGGCTCTTCTCGCCATCAGGCATTTGGGCGCCTTTATCCCCGCATTCCATGACAAGATGAAGGCATATCAGCTGCAAAACGAGAAGCAGGTAGAGGACAAGGCCAGCAGGTTGCGAGACATTGACGTGGAGGCCTACCTAGCGCAGATGAAGAATCCATAATTTGCTTCTCTTTTACTTGTTACTTCTTCTCCCGCGATTTCGTCACGTGGACAAGGTAAGTTTTGTTGAGTCGGGCGACCGGATGCCTCTCACGAGATTCTGCACCGCCGTCCCGGGGCCGCGGAAAGCCCTAGATGCTCGCTGTAGAAAACGGCGGGAATGGCTGCCGTGATTAGTACGAATCAAGTCTGTGGTATGATTTGGATACAACATGTTGAATAAAAATCACGAGAGGATTACGAATAGATGGTTCGATTCAGATGGCTCTCGAGCAGAGCTTGAAAGCACAAAGGCAACTTGAATGGCTTCGCGTCAAAATCAGGCATTTACAATATGAGAGCCGGGGAGATTATGCGAGGGGAGTATGGATCGCTGCCGTCTTTGGTGCCGCAGCATTCATTGCATCCCCTGGTCTTCGTTTATGCTAGAAACAAACGAAAGACAGGCGCGGCCTTGGATAGGTCATAGGTCAGCCTCGAGAATGGTCAAAGACCGTTGGCGAGTACATAGCTGACTTTATGTTCATTCTCATAAGGTAATCTCATATCTTCAACATCGCTACGCTGTTAAGAAAGCAAGGCCCACAAGAGGACCAGCATATAACATTCTTACTCATCAGCCATCCCTAGGAGCAGTAATAGATCCCAGAGAACCCTCAAGTTCCGTGTCTAGCACAAGTCAAGTTGCGGCAACGCCCAGGTTGTGGACAAAGTGTGATGCGAGCTCCGCACGCGCCTCTTGTCCTCTCCCATAATTTGCACGCTTGCCCCATTACCACCGGCGTATGCTTCTGCATTGGTCCGTAGCCATTGATCGATTTCGTGCTTTTCTGTCCTTGAGCAATTGGGAGCAATTAAAAAAAAAACGCGAAAATGAAGAGTCCATCACATGATGAATGGGGCTGTGCTGTTCAGCCATGGTGTGGCTTGAGCAATGGAAAGTCGCTCGTCTCCAGGCTAGCCAATGACCCTAAAGTCCAGTCCATTGTTTGTGGATTCAAATCAAACAAGAAGAAAGAACAAAACCGTCCATATATATATATTCCATACTAATTTAATTATCATATATATCATATATATAAATAAAACACCAAATGTTGACATTCCCGTGCGCTGAGACACCATATAGCCCTAGTAGTGTTCTTATCCAGTAGAATCTAGATACGTCTGTCGTAGCCAATAATCAAGATAAATGAAGCACCGTCTTGGACAAAATGTTACCAGATTCTCAGTCCAAACGCCCCCATATTAACCCACGCATTTGAAGAAAATGGAGTGTAAATGAATTAGAATTTGGGGGTTTTTTTTTTATTTAAAAAAAAAGGAAGCATCGCTAATGCTTGTTTGGGGGACTTCGTGTTATGGCTGTAAAATAACTGTTCTTTTCCTTTTTTAAAAAAAGAGATTTTCCTTCTTTGTATATATAGAGGCCAAAAAGGATAGGAAGATTCTAAAAAAAAAATTAAAAAAAATTAAAAAAAATCCTACATTCGGCCTTCATTGCTGTTCCCCAAGAATCACCTGCGCTCTACACTGTCTGCGGCGAGTTCGTAGTTGTAATTTGTCTGCGGTAGCTCGTAAATCATGGGCGGCTGCTCCATCTCCACCGGGGGCGACGGCATGTTTATATCGGGCGTGCCCTTCTTCAAGGGGTTGGAAGCCTGCTCGCTAGGAGAGCGGGTTTCACCCAGGTTGATGGGCTGGTCCTTGTCAGCGACATTGGCGGCAGCTCGTTGGCGGCGGCGGCGCAGGAAGAGGAACAGGCCGAGTAGGCCGACGCCGATAGCGCCGACGCTGACGCCGATGCCGATGCCGGCCTTAGCACCCGTCGACAGGGCAGCGCTTGGGGTCCCGTTCGTGCCATCTGCAGAGCCGGCGCCGGCGCCGGCGTCGCTGCCGCCTGGGGTTCCAGCAGAGGTTGCCAGCATCGTAGCCCCCTTCCAGTTGCCATCGGTTCCCCGGTACGCCTGCAAAAGGGTGCCGTTGGACATGTAATACACCCATGCCTCGTTGGAGTCGAAGCTGTAGGTCACGGCGAGCTCGGCGTTTGGTTCGTCGGCCTCGGGCCAGGACGAGATGGATTGGTTGGGCAGCATAGTCCAGTGGTAGTTTATGTTGGCGGCCTCGTAGAGCTTCTTGTCGTTGCCGACGTAAAAGACGGTCCGCGTGTAGGCGCTGTCGATGGCGACCCCGATGGCTCCGGGTTTGCCATTCCAGGCGGGAAGAGTGAAGTTTGCGGCGACGTTGGGGTCGATGCTGATCTTGGACGGTAGCGTGTTGTTTGTGGGTATGCCCTGGATCGTCTCGGGGAACGTGGCTGCAGCGGAAAAGGGAGGCCGGGGGGGGGGAGGATGTCAGCGTGATGCCCACGGGCTTGCCGGCGAGGAGGCGACGTACCAATGTGCCAGGTGTTGTCCTTGTTGAAGCGCGAAACCTCCATGTCCTTTGCGCTCCTTGGGAAGACGACGGAGATGTTGGTTGTTGCTGAGTGGGCCGAGCCCAGGGCATATCCGAAGACAGGATCCTGAGACACGATGCCGGCGTAGGTCCAGTCCGTCGAGGTGGTGTAGGATAACTGGTTGACGCGGCTGTCTTCGTCATGATAGTAGAGTCTGTAGCCGGCAGTGCTTCCCAGGAGCTCCACGGACAGGCCCGTGTTGGCGTGGATGGACTTGATATTTGCGGTATCCGAGATGATATACTCGCCCTTCTTGATGAGGATGCCCGACTCGGGATTGCATTGATAAAAGCCGTTGACGAGCTTGTTGTCTTGCGAGTGCCAGAAGATGGAAGCCTGTAGAAGAGGGGTGAGGAGAGGAGAAGAGATTGAATATATTAGCAAAAGCAAAGCCCAAAGGTATATATATATTCCTCCACCTCCTCCTGTTGTGCTGGCCATGGATAGCGCCAAAAACCGCTATCGCTACATGCGGTCAATACTCACAATCACCTTTTGCGAATCCCACCAGCCCGTGGCCGCCAAGCTGCTGCCCGGCTTGGGCTTGTGTTCCAGCGGCAGTACAAGCGGCGAGTCTGTAGGCAACAGCGGAGCGCCGTTGATGTTGGAGTTGCAGTTGCTGACCCATATGTCACCCGACTTGGGATCCTGCATGCCGACCTGGACGCCCTTTTGCGAGCCTGTGTAGAAGGCATACAAGGAGGCGCCGCTGGCTGTGTTGATGAGGTTGCCGAGGGCCAGCACGGCGATGCTTTTGGCCAGCATCTTGGTGGTTGATTATTGTTGCCAAACCCCCCCCCACCCAAAAAAAAAAAAGAAAGAAAGGAAAAAAAAAAAGAAGAAAAGAAGAGAGAAAAGAAGAGGAGGAAAAAGAAGATGATGGAAAAGAAGAAGAAGAGGAGGAGGAGGAGGGGCAGGAGAAGGTTGTGATCGATAAAGGGCCCAGCTGAGCAAAAAGGGTAGCAGCTTAGCTCAGCAGCTCTTGCCGCTCCGCTTTCGAGACGGGGAAACAAATGACAACGGCAGCGACAAAACGATAGATATAGTACAAAAAAGTAGTCAGAAAGGAGTGAATAAGGGTCCACAAGCGAGAAGAAAAGAAAAGAAAAGAAAAGAAGAAAAGAAGAAAAGAAGAAGAATAAAAGAGGAAACGGGAGAAGGAGGGGAAGAAAAAAATAAAATAAAATAAATAAAAAGCCTGTCGGATCCCTTCACCCAAGAAAGAAAGAAACGAGAAAAGGCACTAAAAGCTGCTGGTTCTAATATTCTATTGGCAAATTGGGTTGAGGGGGGAGAGGTCGGGTGGCTACTAAGTCAGCAACTCCAAAACCAGGGGAGGGGGGAGGGGGGGAGGAGGGGGGAGGCCTTTCCCCATAGCCAGCGTCAACAAGGCATTGGGCATAGGGCAATTGGGGGCACTAATCTTATACCCTAAAAGACAGGCCCGCGTCTGCCTCTTTGGGCCAGAAACCACAGGTGAGGCTGACCGACAAAGCATGGCCTCTCAGCCCTGTGCGCATTGGCCGGAGGAATTAAGACTACGGCTCATCCCAACGGGTGATTAATATAACCCGTCTCCACTGGGGCCGCAGATTGGGTGGTGATAGAGCCACATATGTATGGCCCGTGTTGTTTCCAGCTCCGGGCTCGGCTAGCAGATTACCAGGTTGACCCCTCCTAAACTTTTTTTTTCTTTATGGCGTTTTGGGAAGCACATGTGCGGTACTCCGTATACTCCGTACACACACACAGAATGCTACAACACAATAGTACAACACAATACAACACAACACAACACACACACACAAACATACATACCAAGTCTCCGGGGTCCAACCAGAAGCGAACTTTTTTGTACGTTTCATCATCGCCTTTATATGTCGGTTGCACGAGTTTGATCCCATGATCTAAAATTGGGCTTTTGTTCCGCTTCCGCTGCACCTTCTTTTTCGGACCCCCTCCCCCTCCCCCACCCCTTTTTTTTATTATACCTATATATAAAGTTATTTTTATTTTATTTTAACATGGGGGGCTTTTTTCTTCTTTGCACTATTCAGGTAGGTTAGCACCCCGTCTTTTCAGCCTCTCCAAGCTAAACTCTATCTTGGCCTTGTTCTCCATAGTGGCGAGAAGCCGCTTGCCGTATGCCCTGGAACAACGTTGTTGCGGCAACACGGGCAGCGGCAGCGCCTGTGTCAGATTTTAAGGCGGTTTTATTACTAGCGGCGTTGCTAACAAGCGAGCCAACTTCCCATTATTAGAACCACTGACTAAGCTGGTCCCGAGCCCTGGTTGGATGAAAAAAAAAGGATAATCTCTAGTGGCGCAAAACGAGGCGCGGCGGTTAAAAAGGGCGCGGAACGCCGTCGTAAGGTTCCCGTAGTATAAAAATCCCCCTGGTTTGATTAGTGGAATCGGATAACAAATCGAATATTGGGAAAAAAAAAAAAAAAAAAAAAAAAAAAAAAAAGGGCTGAACCTCCGCTTTTTTTTTTGGCAGCTGACACAGGCAAAGGCGTGGAGTATGGAGAAGCAACAACTTACTCCGTACGTACATACTAATTCAGCTGGCAGGCAAAATATAGAATGGCCGTTTCAGCATATAGCCACTGTGACTTGGAAGTTGCAGCTCAATAGCTGATAAGCTCTATCGATTGGAGCTGCTTCGGCTTGCTTACCTGCCAATACCACCAATGCACAACGGAGGAAACGAATTTTTTTTTTCTAATTGCTTTACTCCAGATTCCATGTATCATCATTGACTGTCAAGGTGATAAGATGTATGTGTGTGAGTGCGCGTGCGTTTGTTTTTCCTATAGTTGGATGCGGCCACGATTACGTTGAAACTGGTGCATATCATTAGAAAATTAAGGCTGTGTAATACTGCTATTTATGACAAAACATTGGTAAACAGATCCAAGGAGAAACAAACGCAGACTCTTAAGAAAGAAAAAAACAAGCACCTCCATTGCAATGATGGAACAAAAAAGGCGAAGAGGGAAACCGCGAGCACGTGACGTGAGGTCATGTGACTATGGCAAGTGCACTTACCTAGTACTAAGGTACCTACCGACTAAGGTACCTGACCATCGCGCGCCATGGGGGGTTTTTGCTGACAATTTATCCTCTAGTGACTCTATCTATGAGTATTGCCACAAGAGGTTTTTTTTTCTCCAGTAAGCCTGTTAAGGCAGTAAAAGGGTCGTTAGAGGGCTTATTAGAGGGAAAATGTGTCGGAACCCTTGTGGGGAGCAGTGACTAGAAATCACCTTGGCGCGCGATGGTACCTCAGTAGTGCCTGGAAACCATCCAAATCCCATACACGTATCCATACACAACAACCAAATGCTTCATATCCCCGAGCATCTGCACAACGGCAACTGCGCCCCCAAGCATCAGCGCGCATCCAAACACAAACACTGCAAAGTAAAACGCCTCCACTGGACGCCGCAACGGCCACGATAAGAACAACAACGATGCCTCCGCCGCTGATGACGACGACGACGACGACGAAGTTATCCGGGCATTGGCCTCACGCTTAGTCAGCTTTCCCAGCCGCGGCACGTGCCTAAACTCCATCTTGGACGCTCCTCCAAGGCTCTTCCTAACAGCTTCGCCGAGCACGCGACGGAAATACTTGACGACGACATCGTCCACGCCCGGGATCCGCCTCTGCGCCAGTGCCAGACCCCTCACGAACCAGCAGTGGCCTCTCCAGCACGCGTGCGCTAGCAGTCCGGCGCGCCCCAGCCCTAGTGAGTCGCACAACTCATCGCCGTTGAGAGCTCGGCTGCCCGCCTCGATGAAGCCCGCGGACATGTTGAGTGGCGGTAGGTCGCGGACGCACTCGACAAAGTTGTGGCCCACGACGCGCGACGTCTCCGTGATGCGTAGCTCGTGGACCAGCATGCTCTCCATGGTGGCCTTGGCCCGGGCGACGCTCGCAAAGTACGTGTCGGGCGTCGCCAGCAGGTAGCCCACGTAGCGGAACACGGCGATGTAGTCGGCCGTCTCCTGCTCACTGGGATACACCCCCATCCGCGGCAGCTGTAGCCACATGTGGTTGCAGCAGAACGTTGCCACCGAGTGGATGCAGTCGAGCGTGTTGACCGGCACCCCGAACCGGCCCACGTCGAAGTAGTCTGGCCGCGCCTCGGCGAGCCTGAGGATGCGCTCCCTCACGGCCGAGTGCAGCAGCCGCACCCGAAGCGCCGTCGCGTGGCCGCGCCCGCCCGGCTGGATCGACTCCAGGCTCTCTGTCACCTGGAGCACCAGCTGCAGCGTCTCGAGCAGCCGGCGGAGCAGCACCCTTGTTGAGAAGCCGCCCGTGCGCACCAGCACTTCGACGACGCCCGATGCCGCCGAGTTTTCGCCCACGAAGCCCTGCAACGCGAACCCCATCAGGTTGGCCGGCGCATAGCGGTAAAAGAACTTTTGCCCGCGCTCGATCTGCGTCCAGTCCACCCAGTCCGGCACAGTATGCGCCTCGCGCCAGAGCTGGTCCAGCGTCTCATCCTCGGCGTGGTGGTCTCGGAGAGCGGCATACATGTCGAATGCGCCGAGGCAGTACGACGCGTCGGCCGCCGCTCCCCTGCTCTTCTCCCTCGCCATCTGCTGCAGCTTCTTGACTGCTTTGCTGCCCAGCTCATCATAATCGAAACGCAGCGGGTCTGTCTCTTCTCGAGGCAAGTGGGTGTCTGTCCACTGGAAGCTGTAGTTGCCTATTCTGTGGCGAGCCATTGCGTTTGTAGATGCTGCTGACTTGAAAAAAAAAATGAAAAGAATAAGTGGATGGATGGCCGACCAAGGCAAAGCTTTGCAACTATCGTCGCAGCCTCCTCAATATATACAAGACGAAAGGATACATCCCGAGGAATGCCTGAATGCCTCTACACCGGGCCAACGTCGCTCGTGACGATGCATCAGGTCAAGACCTACCTAGTGCTGCTAAAGGTCCTATAGACAGACTACAAAGGTTCGTGCACACTGGCAATCCCTTCAGTGACATACAGTCTACGACAAACCCGCGGCATGTGATGTGACATTCAGGCAAGCACGGTCAACGCTGCGAGCAGAGTGTCGACATCGCCCAGCGCCCCCCTCTCCCTGTTCATCCCTCGGCATCGCAACCAACAGAGCTTGCTAAATCTCCGCGCCTAGTGCTGTTATTCTGTCATTTGTTACCAACCCTCTTGTCGGGGGACGCCAAGCGTCTTCATCTCCACCGAAACAAGAGCCAACAGTCTTTCTCCCGCCCTTTTTTCACCTGAGATGCCTTCATGGCCAACTGAAACAAAGTGACCTCTTGACTGGCAAAGGAAGGGGGGGGGGGGGGAATGATCACGATGAAAAAGGAAATTAAAAATCGCCTTCCACTGTCCAGGGCTATCTATATCGATTGGAATTTGGACGCATTCAAGTTAACTGGGACAGCAGGACAAAGAAAAAATTGCGTCATCTTTTCTATCTTTCTTTCTTTTCTTTTCTTTTTGCCTCCCAACCATGTATGTCACTCAGAGACAATTTTTTGGAATCAAGACGACTGCCTACCTTGCAGCGACCAACCAACAGGCCAAACTAGTCTCTCATGAAGAGTCCCACCGACGCCAAGGGCACGCTTTGTCGTCAAGGTAGAATTGTTCGCAGCAACCTGTGATCGCAATAGCGCATCTCTCTATCTATCATGAGGCCATCGGTGCCAAAAACAATTGCCATCGTGTTGTTGGCAGATTCAAACCAACAAGATGACAAAAATTACGAGCCTGCGAGAAAACATACGCTGCTTCCCTACCCCTTTCCCCCTTTTGCCACCCTTCCCTTCTTTCTTTCTCAAGATCTGCACCTTCCCTTTTCTTGTGACTGATTAGTGCCTCAACTACATGTTGGCGCTGGAACGAAAGCCGTATTTGAAATAATCTTTACCCAATCCAAGATGAAGCCGTCGTATAAAGAGGCCCTGGAGGAGCGCTGCTTCCTCTACTCCGGACAGCAAAACATACATCTCTGAAGCAGGCAACTACAGCGTTCAGTGCCACAAGCCATGGAACCCAAGCAGATTACCGTCTTCCTACCCAAAATGTTCCAGACGTTCCTCAAACAGAAGCCGGCGGTGAATCAGTACTACGACGCCGTCAAGATGGAGTCGGAAGAGTGGCTGGGCAGGTAAAAAAAAAACCTCCCCGTTCCGTCGCATTCGCACATTAAGGCATCCATCGTGTCAGCACTGCTCACCACCACAGCTTCTGCTCCTTCGGCCCCAAGATGAGGGAAAAGATTAACAAGTGCGACTTTTCGTATTTCTGCGCCATTGCAGCGCCATTCGCCCCCCGAGCAAGGTATCGTACGCTATGTGACTGGGGTAATTGGGTGAGGGCTTTTTTTTTCTTGCGTTTGTGTAGTGAGAGAGAGTAAGAGAGAGAGAGAGTAAGAGAGAGAGAGAGGGAGAGAGAGAGAGAGATAGCATTCATGTCAAAGCCAATTTCATATTGAAACATTGCTGATCAACCATTTGCGATCATCCAGGTCTTTCCCTACGATGACAGTGAGCTCCTCCCATCTCAGCTTCTGATTTGTCTCGGGCAAACATACTCAACATGCCCTAGTGTTTGACAACGGCCATCTCCGCGACCAGCCACAAGAGGCCCAGCGCGTCATGGAGAGTTTGATGATACCCATGCTAGGAGGCCACTGTTCCGTGGACACGCAAGACCGATTGCGCATCGTACAGTTCCATGACATCATTGTAGAGAGAATGGCCATGGTACGGCACCCTTGATCATTTCTGAAACCCCCCCCCCCCTTTTTTTTTTTTTTCAATAACTACCGACCTATCTTTACTGACAGAAAAATACAACAGAAAGCACCCACCGGTACTATCCCTAGCAAGCCCCCATCAATCGCATCACCAGCTTACGAATTCTATATTATGTATAAAAAAAAAGGGGTGCAAAAAAGGTTCGCCCTTGCCATGCACGGCTACTGCCGTGGTGCGTTAATGCAGATCGACAACCAGTTTTCCAATAAGCTCCCCTCGCTGGAAGATATCGTCATAATCAGACGGGAATCGGCAGGATGCAGACCCCTATATCACCTGGTCGAATACGCACATGGCCTTCGAGTACCGGACGAAGTCTTTGAGAACCCAGTCATTCAGGAGCTGGAGAATCTTGGCATGGATATGGTGGCCATGTAAGCCTCTGCCCCCCTACCACCCCCAAAAAAAAAAGAAATAAAAGAAAAAAGGGAAAATCTTCATCGTGTCGATATCGTTGGCTTACCATAATGATTTCTCAGATCAAACGACATCCTGTCGTACCGAAAAGAACAGGTCAGCAGTTGATTTCTCCCCCCTTCCCTTCACACCACTGACATGCTTACCTCCCGAGCAGGCAGAAGGCGTACCGCATAACATGATTACCGTTTGTCGCTCGAGTGGAATGTCGGCGCAGAAGTCGTTCAACACCGTGGGCAAGCTCCTTAAACATCGTTACCGGCGCTGGGACAAGGCCGAAGCGAGCGTTCCGAGCTGGGGCAAAGAGGCTGACCTGCAAGTCCGGAAGTACATTGAGGGCATCAAGTCGGTAGTCAGGGCCAACCTGGTTTGGAGGCAAGTTCTGACAGTCATCTCATCTCTTTCTTCCCATCTGACACGTGCATACCTTAGTTTCAAATCGGAGCGGTACCTTGGCTCCAATCCCGACAAGGTCCGGGTCACCCGACGGCTTCGTATCTTGGCGGAATCGCCTGCCATTGTTGCCTAATTGAGGCCACAAAGCGAGGGGTTTCTTCCTCTTCTTTTTTTCTTTTCCTCCGCCTCTTCTTTTTCTTTCAATATCTGCACTTGCTTCAAGGCGATGGTGTTTACCGACACACTATAGGACGACCACGAAATTGCCGGTGTTCTTGGTGATTTTAGTGTAATTGCAATTATAGTACTAATACTTGAATTCAGAATGTAGATTGTGACATTTTCCCCCCCTTTGGAATCCTTGATGCTGGAAACCAAGATCTTTGAGAATATGATAGGGCATGTTCACTGCCTTGGCACGCCTGTCAAGGCAATATACAAGATCCCGGCTCCAAACCCACGGCGAGAAATTTCGTGGTTAAATCTCCTGGGAAGTGACTATCGTCGTTGGCCTTGGCTTCGCTCTAGACTTGGCATTTCTATCGACACCACCTAAGACTCATCCAGCACCAGCCGGTGCTGCGTAATCGATCGCCAATCAGGCCAGTCTCTCGATACCGTTTAGTGGCGGAGCCAGGGAAATCGATGGACGTCCACTTTAACCCGGGGCTCCACAAGAATCTCCACAAGTATGGCCTGGCCTGTGTGTGTTTTAAGATCGAGATCTTGGTGCAGCAGCTGGTGAGTATCGTCTTCTGGAGCTTTGACCTCAAAGCGATCATGCCGCTGCAGGCAGTCATCATATCCCTGTCTGTCATGTCTGGGGGATCCACGGGGCCCCCTCCATGTGGAGTTGATGTTGCATCTTCTTCAACGGTGATGAGACGTGTGCGTGTCCGGGAGCCCACACGGGAGTTGTTAGACCAGCCAAACACCGACCAGCCTTGCGTCCCATTGAGCTTGAATGCCCTAAAGGGGCCAAACAGCTGAGAGGACGCCCCATAATGCCCAAAACGTCCTGCGTTGAATTTCAAGACCACCACGTTCTGAAGCGTTGCTACAGCTAACCCTGCAAATTCGGAGATAAGCACGCTTAGCTGACCTACGCGTGTCGTTCTCTCTCTCTCTCTCTCTCTCTCTCTCTGTGTGTGTGTGTGTGTTTCTCTTTATTCTTCTTCTTATTTTTTTTTTAGCTATGCATCGCTGGTTGATGGCGGATTTAATGCCGTCTTGGCTAAGCACTTCTCAAGCCTTACAATATTAATAATGCACTATCAAGGGGCTCCTTTTCCCTTATTAATAATCCTATAAAGGAAATTATAAAGCTATCATAAAAGTTTCTAAAGAAAAGTCTTATTAATCTATCTATTGCATTACTTAAAGGCAGTAAATAAATATCGTAATAAAGGAATTATTATAAAAAGTTAAGATTAATTAAATATATAGCAAGAGGAAACAGGGTTATTTACCAACATTATATAGCATTAAATATTATATTTTACAGCTTTTTTCAGTATCTTCCTTAATAGTAAAGTAATCTTAAGAATAGCTTTTAATATAAATAAATCTTTTTATTATAGTATAGTTAAGGCATACTCTTTTTAAAATAAATAATACATTAAGCTTAATATATAATTTAATAATATTTCTTTTATAAATTAGCCTTATTAATTACTATAGACTTTAAAGAATAATTCTAATAATTAATAGCTTTTTCTTAAGCTTATTTAGTTATAACTATAGTTATTATTTTTAGTTTAAAAAGCTTAATGAAATAAATACTATACTATATAAAAAGGCATAAATAATATTAATTTTTTATAATATTTAAATTAATTATAATAAATAAGATAATATATTTATAAGTTGTTAGAGATAGGTGGCTAAGGAAGAGTAATAGATCTTAGGTAGGTCTTAAAATAAAGTAAGGTTATAAGTATTATAAAAAAAGGTAAGAGTAAGTTTATAAATAAGTTTATATATATAACTTTATTTATCTCTACCTTTTTTTTATAAATAAAAGCAAGGCTTTTTTTCTTTATATTTAAAAATATTTATAATAATTAAATACTTTTATTAAGTATTAAAGCTTTTAGCTATATATTTTTATCTAGTATTAAAGCTTTTATATATTTTTATTTAATATTAATACTTTAAGTTAAATATTTTTATTTAATATTAAAGCTTTTAATTATTTATAAAGTTATTAATAGTTTAAGCTCTCTAGCTCTTAATAAGCTGCCTTTTTTTTTATATTACTATTTTAATAATATTATAAATAATATAAGCTTTTTTATTTAAGTTATAAATAATAGTTTTATATAGTATCTTATTAATATTTATACTATAGCTTTATAATAAGCTTTTTATTATAAGTTAGCTATATTTATATAAAGAGTTTATTAAAAAGCACCTTTTTATTTTTATTATATTAATAATCCTTTTTTTTAATTCTTTTTTTTTTTAAATTTATAGCTTGTCTTCTTTTTTATTATTTTTTTATAATAACCCTTAAACTTACTTATTAACTTTAAAAGCTAAGAAACTAATAATACTAGCTTTTATAAAAAAAGCTTATTAAGCTTGTCTAGTATCTTTAGCCTTAATGCCTTTTATATTTATATTTATAGTATTATTAATGCTTTTTATACTACTAGCTTTTATATTTTTAATACTTTTTTTTTAAGCTATAAGCCTTTTTTAATATAATAATTATATTATAATAACTTTATAGCTAACTTTTATTAATATTATCCTTACCTTTAATACCTAGTATATATAATAAGCTAGGTTTTAAGAAAAATAATTAAGCTTTATATAAATATTATTAATATATTTTATAATTATTATTATTTTTTTATTTTTAATAAGTTTAAATAAAAATAATAAATATATATATTATTAAAGTCTTAATAATAAAGATAGTAAGGTTTATAAACTCTTTTTTAAGCTATAGTAAGCTTTTAATTAAGCCTTTTTAATTAAGTTAATAATATTATTCTTAAATACTATAAATTAACTACTTTTAGCCTTTTATTTTATAATTAATATATTTTAAGCTACTATAAAAAATATATAAATAATAGTTTATAAGATAAAGAAAGCCTTTAAAAAGCTGCTTAAATTACTGCCTATATTACTACCTATATTACTACCCTTATTATAATATTTTAATACTTATTTTATATTTTTTTAATATCTTTATTAATAATAAGCTCTTTATTATCTTAAAGTATAAGTATAGCTAGATATTATTAACTTATTATATATCTTAAATAGTATATTAATAATTATTATTATAATATATTCTTTATTTTTTTTTATTATTTTATAGTTAACTTATTATTAAGCTTATTTTAATCCCTTTTTTTTTAATCTTTTTTTTATTTTTTTTTATATTTATCTTAATAATTAAGCTAATTTTATTATAGTAAAGGATGCCTTTTTAAATAAAGATAGTAATTAGTTACTTTATTTTTAATAACTCTTTTTTTTTAATTAGTTTCTTTTTTTTATTTTTTTTATTTATGCCCTTATTATAATAATAATATCTTAATATTAATAATATAAATAAAGTAATAAATTAAAAATAAAAAAATAATAAAATAAAAGTAAATAAATAGTAAAATAAAAATAATTTAAAATTATTATAATATTAAAATAACTTATTTAATAATAATTTTAATAATAATTATTTATTTATTAATTAGCTATAATTAAGCTAAAAGTATAGTAATAAAGGAGGAAATTTTTTTAAGTATAAATAAGTATTTTTCTTTTTTTATAGCTTTTGGGTTTTTTTTTCTTTTTATTATAAAATAAATCTACCTTAAGTAAATATATTATTTAATATCTTTATTTTTATTATTAATTAATTAATAATTAATTATTTAAGTAAAATAATTATTATATTTAATATCTTTTATTATTATTAAAGGTAATATTAAAAAGTATATAATATTTAATTATTAATAACTAGCTATTAACTTGCTTTAATTATATTATATTATATTAATATTATTTAATATATTTATTATATTTTTTTATATTAAATAATAAAAAAAAAAGGTATAAGTTATCTTAATATTAAGATAATAAAAATAAGATTTTAAATAAATAATAATTAATTATTAATTAATAAGTAAGTATTAATATAAAGTATATATACTATAAGTTAAGTAATAAAGCTTATATCTTAATATTTAAGGTTAGCTTAATAATTACTTAAAAATTATAAAGATTAATAATATTTAATTATATAGTAAGAGAGGTAATAATATATATATATAAAATAATAATTAATTTATTAATAAAATAAGTTTAAGAAGTTATAGGTTATTAAAAAAAAAGTAATATAAAAGTTAAAAATAAAGTTAAGTACTATTATATAAATAAATACTATAAATATAGCTATAAAAAAGTAATAAAAAAAAAGTATATATTATATAATATTATTATATCTTAATATTAATATTATTAATTTATTATTAATAATTATAAATATATTAATAATATTTATAAATATATATAGTATATAGTTCTTTAATAAGTAGTTATTAACTATATATAAGCTTACTTTAATCTAGATATATTATTATAAATATATAATTATAAAGTACTTAATATATTTATAAAGATAGTATAAAAAAAGGTATAAATAAAGGATAATAATATAGTAGGTAAGGATATAAAGGGTAAAGAAAAATAGATATTAAGTTATTATTACTTAATAATTAGTTTTATTAAAAATTTCTTTTTTTTTAAATCACTACTATTTTATTATTAAGTAATTATTTATAAGCTAATTTTATATTCTTATTATATTTTATTATTTATAAAGTTAGATTTCTTAATCTAGGTATTTTCTTTATTAAAGTAATCTTTTTATTTAATATAATAAAGGCGCTTTTTATTATTATATTTATAGTCTATAATTTTCTTAATTTTATATATTTATTTAACTATAAAAAGGTAATTTACTAGCTTAATAAGTATATTATTTTTATAATTATATTACTTTAAGTTTATAATATTAAATATATTATAAATTTTTAATAAAGAAAAAAGGTAAAGGTTATAAATAAGCCTGCTTATTTTAATAATACCTTTAATTTAATATAGTTTTATATATTTTTTTATTAATTTATAAATAAGTTATTATAAATTAAGGTATTTTATAAAAATTAATACTTAATCCCTTACTTTAAATTATTTATTTATATATTTATTATTATATTATTTTTAATAAGCTTTATTAAAAGTTTATAGTATATTTATAGCTAGTTTTTTAATATTATATAGGTTTTAAATATATTTAATAATATTATTATTTATATAAAAAAGTTAAGCTTAAGTAACCTTTAATATTAAAGGGTAATAGCTTAAAAAAAGGTATATTAATATATATCTATAGATTAAGTATATTACTATATTATAAAAAAACTTAATAAGTAATAAATAATAAATTTAATTTAATTAATCTTTATTATAAAAAGAATATAAATAATATTCTAAATTTTAATTTTAATATTTTATTTAATTATTAATCTATAGGTAGAATACTATATTAAGGCATGTTTTATACTTTAATAAATAATAAAAGCTTTATTATTAAGCATTAATAAAGATACTGCTTTTATTAATAATAATACCCTTTAATAAGCTATATAGTTTAAAGATATAGTAAAAAAACTTTATTATTAATTTATTATTAATTATTTACTTAAAATAAGGTATATATAAAGTATATTTAATATATTTATTAATTATAATTAAAATAGTATTATATAATTATTTTTAATATATAATTTTAAAAAGTTTTATTATAAAATCTATAGATATTTCTTTTAAGAGTTATTTAAATATTAATAATAAAACTAGCTTGCTATAAGATTAATAATATCTTAACTTAATAATTTAATATATTAAATAAATATTAATATACTAAATAATATCTTTTTTTATACTTTATTAAAAATATTTTTTTATAATATATTTTAATATTTTAATAACTCTTTAATAACTTATTATTAAGTTATTATATAATAATAATAATATTTTTTTTATACTATAAAGAATAAATATATAATTATAATAATATAATAATTTATTATTCTTTATAATCTAACTATATTCTTTATAATTATTTATAATAAACTTATTATTAATTTATTATTATATTATTTTAATAATAAAGGCATTTTATTATTATACTTTAAATAAGGCTTTAATAAGTATTTAATAAGTCTTTAATAATATTATAATAATATATTTTTAAATTATTTATTTAATTATAGTTAAAATTCTTTTTAATATATATTAAAGGTAAGCTATTTACTTTTTTATAATTAAAACTTTTTTAACTTAAAGGGTTAATAAAAATAATAACTTTTTATTTAAGTAATTATATCTTTATATTATTAAATTTATTTTAACTTTTTAAAATATAGACTTAATAATATATAAAGTATTATAAAAATATTTTTAAAAAAGGGTTAAGTAGTTTTTACTTAACTTTATAATATTTTCTTTATTAATAAAATCTACTTTATAAAATAAAGTATTTATAAGATTTAATTTACTTAATCTATATTTAATCTTAAAATTATAAAGTATAAGTTTTTATAAAGATAATATTTACTTATTTAATAATTTTTTTATTATTATAAAGTAGTTATAATTAAGATAGTTAGTAATAATATAAATTTTATATTTTAAATATATAAAGTAATAATACTATATTTTAAATATATTTATAATAATAAGTATTTTAATATTTAAAATTATATAATTTAATTTAAGCTTTTATAATTTATAAAATAAATATACTATAAAGTATTAAGTATCTTTTTATTATTATATTAATATAGTATTAATAATATATTTTAAAGTATTTATCTTAATATATATTAATACTTAAGGATTAAAGTAAGTTAATATAAGTTTTTTATAAAACTCTTTAATAAGCTATTTAAATACTTATTATTTATTAAAGGCTAGCTAGAATATCCCTTTATTCTTTCTTTTTATTAAGTTTATAAAAAGAGCTATAATTTTACTATACCTTTTTATAAAATATTAATAAAAATTAATAAACCTTAAAAATAAAAGTATTATATTAATATTATTAAGCTTTAATTAAGTAGTTACTACTTTAATATAACTAGCTTTTATATAGACTTTATTTAAGTAAATAATAAATTTAAGATATAATACTATATTAATATAAAAGTTATATTTATTTAAATTAATATATAAGCTATATATTTATAATTTTTTAAAGACTTTAAATATATATTTTTAATAATTTATAAAGTTATAGCTATATATTAAAATATTATTAAAGTATATAATATAAATATAGTTAAAGAGTTTATAAAGGATTAGATTAATATAACTTTAAAAAGTAATAAGTATATTAATTAAGCTAAAAAGTAAAACTTAATATTTAAAAGATTTATATTAATAATAAAATACTATTTTATACTTATTACCTTTATAAATATATATCTAGTAGTATATATCTTTAAAGTTTAATTTTATAAAGATTTTAGCTTTTTTAAGATAATTTATAATTTTATAAATTAAGGGTAAAAGTACTTTATTTTTTTAAGTTATTTTATTAAGTATATAATAATTAATATATAATTATAGCTTCTTTTCTTTTTTAAAATAAATAAAACTAAAAGATTAAAAAAGCTATAGGATTATTATATTTAACTATACTATAAAGCTATTTAAATATAATTATAAAGTACTTTTAGCTTTTTTTTTATAAAATAATAAATAAGTCTTTATATAAGTGCTTTATTATTTTTTAATTTAATAATATAATTAAAATTATTAAAAAGAGCTAGTTTTAATACTTCCTTTTATAAAAAGACTTTTTTATACTTTAAGTATTCTAAAGGTAATATAGTAATAAGTTTATTATAAATTAACTTTAAACTTTAATCTTAATTTTAAAAAGTTCCTTTTTTTATTATAATAATTATTTATATTTTAACTTTTTATTTTTATTTTTTAACTTATTATATAAATAAAGCAATTTAAAGATTTATAATAAATATAAAGTAATATTAATAATCTTATCTTTAAAATATAATAAGGTTAAGTTTTTAAAACTATAGTTATATTAATAATATATCTTTATATATATTAACTATATAAAAGTAAAGGTAATGCTTTTTTATTACTTTTTAATTATTTAAAAGCTTAAAAATAATATTAAGCTATTTATAAATCTTTTTTATAACTTTAAAAAAAATAATATTTACCTTTATATTTATAAATAATATAAAGCTATCTTTAATATACTTAATATTAATAAAATATTAATTACTTTTTAAGTTAAATAATATAATTATTACTTATTACTTTTTACTTACTTAAACCTTAACTAGCCTTTTTATAAATAAGTTATAGTTTAAATATAAATAATTATTAAATTTTTAAGTTTTTTTAAAATAAAAAATAAGGTTTATATTAAAGCTAGTACTTAAGTTAATAAGTTAATTATATTTATTAATAATATAGTTATTACTTTAATATATTATATAATTAAGTTAATTATAAATATTTTTATAATATAGCCCTTTATATTTTTAATAAATTAATATTTTATATTAATATTTATTACCTTTTTATTAAGTAAAATAAAAAAAGGTAGTTTTATTTAAGTCTTTTAGCTTATTAAGGTTTTATTAATATAGTCCCTTAAGGTTAAAGTATTTTCCTTTTTTTTCTATATATATTATTACTTTTACTTAAGTAATAATAATATATAGTCTTTTTTAATTATTAAAGAGCCTTTAGTTAATAATATTTTTTTAAATTTTTAAATAATATTTTTATAAAAATAAAAAAATCTTAAAGCTTTTTAATAATTATTTTATTATTTTTTTTTAAAGTTATTAAAATAAAAAATAAAAAAGTAAATCTTTTTAATAAATCTTTATCTTAAGTATTTTATTTACTTAATAATATTAAAGGTCTTAATAAAGGTATTTTAAAGCTAAGATTTATAAAACTTTAAATACTTTAAATATATAAAATTATTAAGGTTACTTTAATAATTTATTATAAAAAAGGTTTTTTATTATAAAGGTATATTAATATAAAGATAACTAGCTATATATAAGATTTTTTAGTTATTTAAGTTAAACTTAATAAACTTAAGAGTAAAATATATAAAAAAAATTATATAATATATTTAAAATTTAGCTTAAGTTTTAGCTTTATATTTTAAAATAAGTAGTTAAACTTTATTTTAAGTAAAGCTATAAGGTTACTTTAAGTTAAGTATATCTTTAAATTCTTTATATATAAAAAGAAGAGTTTTTTTTTACTTTTTTATAAATAAATATTAAATTATCTTTTTTTTTATTATTACTTTACTACTTTTTTATACCTTTTTAATAACTTTTTTTTAATATATAAAAATAATTCCTTTTTTTTATTAATTTTTAAACTATCTTTAAGTAAGATTTATATAATAAGCTTAATATTAAGTAAAGGTATAAAAAGTATAAACAAGCTATAAGTCTATATTTAAAATCTTAATAATCTTTTTTTTTAACTAAAGAAATAAACTTATTAAAGATAAATAATTAAAGAAAAGTAATAAATCTTAAGTAAGTCTTAAAATAAAGTAAGGTTATAAATATTATAAAAAGAGATAAAAATAAGTTTATAGTTAGGTTTATATATATAACTTTATTTATTTTTACTTTTTTTTTATAAATAAAGATAAGGTTCTCTTTCTTTATATTTAAAAATATTTATAATAATTAAATATTTTTATTAAGTATTAAAGCTTCTAGCTATATACTTTTATCTAGTATTAAAGCTTTTATATACTTTTATTTAATATTAATGCTTTAGGTTAAATGCTTTTATCTAGTGTTAAAGCTTTTAGTTATTAATAGGGTTGCTAGTAGTTTAAGCTCCCTAGCTCTTAATATTAATTTACTTATTATTATAATTTAAATATTTTTTATTATTATATTAATATAATTATATATTAAATCAAGATATAGATTTTTAGTATAGTTAGGTAATGTATTATAATGCATTTGCAGACTTTTAGCACTTAAGTGTATTATTAAAAATCCATTCTTAAAGAACTAAAGCATAGAATAAAAAATAAAGAAGGATGCAATCTGCTTTTTAAGTAATAATTATTATTAAGATTTATATATTATATATACTATTAGAAAGAAGTATAATAAAATAAGGCAGTAGTATAACTGCTTTACTAAATATTATATATAATAGGTTAAATACTTAAAGATATAACTTTATAATATATTAACTATTTATATAAATAATAAACTATAATATATATTTTTCTTTATTTTAATTAAAGCATTTTATAAACTTTTTGATTACTATTTTAACTTAATATATATTTTTATAATTATAAACTTAAGTATTTAAGTATTATATTAATAATGTTTATTATATGAATAGTTATTAAAAATAATTAAAATAAATATTTTTAAGACTTTAAATTAAACTTTATTCTTATTATAAAGCTTAATATATTAAATAATTAAATTAAATAATTAAAGACTTTATATAGCTATATAATAAGTAAAAGAATTTAATAAGATATTATAAGAATATATATTAGGCTAAAATAGTGTTAGGGGGCAATTAAGACTATAGCAAGATAGTAGCACAAGCCTTATACCTTAATAAAGAGAAACCCTAGCCTTAAGCCATTAATCTTAAGCTAGAAAAAGAAATATATTTATAAAAAAGCTAATTAATTAAATAAAAAGTTAAAAAAAGGTTAAAGATTAATATAATTATTATATTACCTTTTATATTTAATAATAACCTTATAATTATTTTATAAAAATTAACAATTATATATTATTTATTATATTTTATATTTTTTTACTTTTTTTTATAATCTTTATTTTTAATAAATTAATCTCTTTATCTTTATAAAAGTAAGAGAATTATTAAAAATAAAATAATAAAAAACTTAAATATATTATTTATATAAATTATTAATAAAAAGTTAATAAATATATAGCTAAACTTTAAAAATAATACTTTTAAAATAAAAATATTATAATTAAAAAACCTTAGTTTATAAAAATAAAAAAATATTATAATTTATTTTTCTTAAAGCTATAAGCTTTTATTT
Organism: Trichoderma cornu-damae; assembly: GCA_020631695.1. NCBI lineage: Eukaryota > Fungi > Ascomycota > Sordariomycetes > Hypocreales > Hypocreaceae > Trichoderma > Trichoderma cornu-damae. The sequence continues at coordinate 76,962 of CM036089.1, forward strand.
TAAAAATAATAAATTAATAAAAAAAGTATAAAATAATTAAATATTTTATATTTAATTAAAGTAAAAAAGCTTTAAACTTTAAACTTATTTTTTGAATTTAAAAAAACTTAAAAAAAGTAAATTTATAACTTAATATAAATTAATATTTAATTACTTAAATTAAAGTTTAAAATAAAATTATAAATAAAACTTTAAATATATATTATAAATTTTAAAAAGTATTTTTAACTTAATAAAAATAAGTTTAATAATAAAGTTTATAAAGTTTAATATAAAATAATTATTTAAAAAATAATATAAAGATATAATAAATTATTTACTTTAATTAAAAATATACAATATTATTTAATTAAATTATATATAATTAATATTTTAAATAATATAAAGATAATATTATAAAAAAAAATATTTATATTTTAAGAATAATAATAAAGCTAAATACTTTTTATTAATAAAATTATAAAACCTGTTTAAGATTTTTTTTATATTTAAAAATCTTTTTTAATAGAATTTTAAGAAAATAATAAATATATTTAAGATTTTTAAATAATTAATAAATATAATTTTTAAATTAAAAAAACTTTAATTAATATAAAATTACTTATTATATAATAAATACTTTATAATATAAATATAAAAGTTAAAGTAATAATAAATAATAATATAAGCTTAAGGCTGCTTTATAATAAAATAATAATAATAAAGTATAAATAATTACTTTAAATTATTAATTACTATAAATAAAAAAAAATATAATAAAAAGTTAATAATAATTTCTTAATATTTTTAAAAATAAAATAAAAATATAATTTATATTATTAAAATATTAAAAGTATAATAAAGTTTAATTATAATATTATTATAAAGTAAAATATTATATAAAGTATAAAAGTAATTTATATATAATAAAAAAATATAATAATTTAATTTATATATTTATAAAAGTTAATATAATATTAATAATTAAAAAAGCTTAAAATAAAAACCTTAATATTATTAAAGATAAAGATATTAAATTAATAATAAAGGTTATAAAAAAAGAAATATTAATAATAAGATTTATAAAATTATAATTAAGTTATAATTAAAGAAAAGTAAAGATTATATTAAACTTTAAAAATAACTTAAATATATTAAATAATAACCTATTATTATAAAAAATAAAGATTTTACTTTATAATAATAAAGTAATTAAGTAATTCTAAAGCTTAAATATAAAGATTTTTAAAAATATATTTATTATTATAAAGCTAGTTAATAATTAAGGTATAATTAAAAGGTTTTTAATCTTTTTTATAATTATAAAAATAATAAATAATATTATCTTAAATAGTTTATAGTTTAAGATAATAAACTTAATTATAATTAAAAAATATTTTTAATTAATAAAAAAAACCTTTAAGTTAATAATATTATAAAAGCAGGCTAAAAGATAATATAAAAAGGCAAGGATTAAAATAATTATTATTAATATAATAAAAAAATAACTTAATTTAAGCTTAAATTAAAATAAGCTAAAGGCTTATAATAATTAATTAATAAAAAAGTTATTACTTAAGTATTAAAAATATATAAAGGTAATATATTAAAAAAAAATAAAGCTAGCGCTTTTAAAAAGCTTAATATACTTAATAAACTTAAAATTAAATATATAGCTATTATAAAGATTTATTTACTCTTTAATAAAAATTAAGCTAAAGGTTTTTTATAACTATATTTATATAGCTTTAATAAGAGGTTAAATTAAATGATTTAATAACTTAATAAATACTTTAATACAATTTATATTAAAAAAAACCTATGATTATATATTAATTATTATAAAATTAATAAAATAATATAAGAAATTATATATTTATTTTATTTATATATAAGATAATAAATTAACTTTAAGGTAATAAAATATATATAAAGCTTAATTTAAAAAATATATATTATTAACTATATATTATTTTTTTTAAAAAAATATTTTATTATTATTATAATTATTTTAAATATTAAGTCTTACTCTTTAAGTTAATAAATACCTTAGTTATATTTTAAACCTATATTAATAATATATTAAAAAGCTATATAAACTACTTTTATATTATATATTTAAATAATATTTTAATATATAATAATAATTTAAAAAAGTATAAATAATATATAAATAATATATTAAAAGATTAAAAATATATAGATTATATATAAATCTATAAAAGTATAAATTTAATATAATATTTATATTATATTTTAATTTTATAATTAAATTAAATAAAGTATATATAAAGTATTAATATATTAAGATAATAATATAATAATAAATATTTTATAATATAAAAAAGATTTTTTTATTTTTAAGCTTTATTAAATTTTATAAAACTTTTATTAAAAATTATAATAAAAATATAATACTTTTTATAAATAAAATAAAAAAATAATATAAAAATATTTTTAAGCTTAATAATAATAAGCTAGCTATATTTAAAAAGTTATAAAATAAGTTTTTTAAAAAGTTTAAATTAATATATTTTAATTATATAATAAGGCTATATATTAAGATTAATATATTAAACTTTATAATAAATATAATATTAATATAATAATAAAGATATTATTAATATTTAATTATATATATTTTATAAAAGTTATTAAATATAAAGTATTATTATATAATATTAAATATTAAAATATTTATTATTATAAAGGTTATTATTATATAAAAATATTATATAATTTATTTAAAATACTTAATATAAATTATTATAAATTATTTAAACTATAGTTACTTTATAAATAAAAAAAAGTTAATAATTAAATAAATTACTTAATTAAAAGTATTATTATTATATAATTTTATAATTAAATATATTAAAAAAAAGAATTTTATAAATATACTTTTTAAAAGATTAAACTATTATAATAAAAAAAATAATTAAATAATAATTACTTAATTATATTTATAAAATAAATTTTAATAATTAATTATAATAATTATAATTTTATAAATATTTATAAAACTAGTATAGCTATATTAAAAAGGATTATAAATAATTATATATCTTTAAAATTTAAATATAAATTAAATATTATATTATAATTAATATTAATTTTTTAAGTTAAAAAAGGTTTTAATTATAATTAAGTAAATAACTTGCCTTTAATATATATCTTTAAGAATTTTAATTATAAATAAATAAATAATTTATAAAAGTATTATTATAATATTATAAAAAGATTATAAAATATTTATAAAGGCTTTTTTTTTAATATAAAAAAAAATACTTTAATTAAAAAGTTAAAGTTAATAAAAGTAATTAAGTATAATATTATTAATAAAAATTATATATATAATTAAGTAATTAATAATAATTACTTTATTATAAGGAATAAGTATTTATCTTTTTTAATATAAAAAAAGATTTTAATATTATTTTATAATAACTTAATAATTAAGTATTAAAAAGTTAATAAAACTTAAATAAAAATTATTAAAAGTTATTATTAAAAAGATTTATATATTAATATAAAAAGATATATTATTTATATATTATACTTAAAGAATATTATTAATAAAGAATTTATAATAAAGTTTTTATATTATATTTTTTAACTTTATAATATATTAAAAAAAAGTATTTTATTAAAAAAATATAGTTATAAATATTTTTTAATTATCTTTTTATTATTTTATTAATTATAAATAATAACTTAATATAGTAATTTATTTTTAAATTAATAACTAGATTAAATAATAAAATTAAAACCTTAAGTATTATTTATAAACTTTTTATAATAAAGATTAATTAAATTAAGTTTAATAATTATTATTTATTAAGTTTATTTATTATATTATTAAGTATTTAATTATTAATAAAGTATTTATTTTCTTATTTTTAAAATATAAACTAGCTATATTAAAGATTTATAAAATTAAACTTAATTATATAAATTAAATTAACTTAAATAAAATTAATAAAATAATAAATATAAAAAAGTATATTATAAAGATATTATAAAAAGTTAATAAATTATATAATAAATAATATAATAAAAGTAATATAAAGAAGTTATTTAAAGTTAATAATTAAGTTTTAATCTTTATTAAATATTTAAATTTATATTAAATTAATAAAAAGTTAAGAAAAATATATATAAAACTTTATAAAATTAAAAGAATTATTAAGATAAATAACCTTAT
>CM036089.1:81244-134549 GCA_020631695.1 Trichoderma cornu-damae
ATCTTTAATAAATAAAAAATCTTTATTTAAAAATTACTAGTCTATCTTTAATCTTTATTAAAGATAATAATAAAAAAAAGGCTTTAGTTAATAATAAATTAAAAAGATATTATAACTTTAGCTTAAATAAGTGCTAGATATATAGAATAATTAAGCAAGATACTATACTTTTTAAGGGATTTATAGGTAATATTAAAGATAATATTAAATTTATTAAAACTAGCCTGCTTAAATATATAGTTAATAATAAATACTAAAGGTAGTAAAGAAATAAAGTTCAGGCATTATATTTTATAAAAAATAATAAATAGTAAAATAAGTTAAAAATTACTTAATTTTAATTATTATATTTAATAAAATATAATATATAAATAGTATTAAATATAAGCTTATATTTATTACTATATATTAAAGAAAGTAAAAGCATTTAGCTATAAAGAACTAGCCTTATAGTAGCTATAAATAAGCATTTTAATATAAATTTATATACTTAAAGAGAAAGAAGAGCCTATATCTTTATAGTCTTATATAATTAGTTATATACCTATAGAATAGGTATACCTTAAGAAAGGGCTAGGCAGCTTTATAAGGCCCTAGGCTAGTAATACTTTAGGTAAGGGCTAGGCTTTTATAAGGCCTAGGCTAGTAATACTTTAAGTAAGGGCTAGGCCTTTATAAAGCTTAGGTTAAGCAAGGCTTAAGTAAAGCTTAAGTTTATAATATACCCTCCTTCTCTTTATATTATTTTTAAAAAGCCTTTAAGTAAATCTTCTTTATAAGCTAGGTAAAAGGAAAAATAATATAGTTTATAAATAATATTATTTATAATAAAAAGTACTTAAGGTTAATTAAGTTTTATAACTTAAGTTTTTTATAATATTATAATATATAAAAAGGTATAGGTATATACTTTAACTAGATTAAGCAAGGTCTGCCTTACTTTTTTACTATATAAAGTAGCTTTATTTACTTTTTTATAACCTTACTACCTTAAAGTTTAAATTCTTTAAAAAAGCTTATTATTTTACTTTTTTACCTTTATAAAGGTAATTAATTAATAATTATAACCTTATTTTTAATATAATAATATATCCCTTTAACCCTTTATATAGTAATTAATATTAATTAATATAATAATTAATAATCTTTTTTTTATAAATATAGTGCCTTTAAATATAAAAATAATATTAATATATAGTAAAGATATTAAAGGGTTATTAAGCCTTATTTAATTAAAAAAACTTTAATAATAAAGATATATAGCCCTTAATATAAATTAATAATATATACCTTTTATATATTAAGTACTTAATAATTAATAAAAAGGTAAAAGAGTATATTTTTAAATATAGTTATAGCTATAAGATATATTTTAATAAGTATTAATCTTATTTTTAAGTTAAGAGTTAATTAATAATAAACTTAACCTTATAATAAGTGCTTTATAATCTATAATATATTATTAAATAAGGTAGTTATATTTTAATACTTATTAAAGTAAAGGTAAAAGATATAAAAAAGGTAAAGGTAAAGTTATTTATTAAGTTTATAATACTTAAGTAAATATAAATAAAAATACTTATTATTACTTAATTAAACCTTATTTAGCCTTATTTTACTTATACCTTTAATATACTTATTATTTTAATAAATAATATATTATTTATAAAAAAAGGAAGTAATATAATAATCTTAGCTAAAGGTAATATTAAAATACTTAAATAAAGGCAATAAATAATATAGGTTATTAATATCTTTAATACTATATTTAATATATATTATAATTTATTAACCTTATAATAAATATTATTAACCTTTTATAATATTATTTTAAAAAGCTTAATAATACTTTTTAAAAAAATATTATTAAATCTTATATTAATAATTAAAAGATATTCTAGGCTTTATTAAGTATAGGTAAGTATTATAGTAATTATAAATAGTAAGTAAGGTAAAGGTATAATAAGCTTGCCCTGCCCCTTTTTATAATAACTACCTTTTTTACTATCTTTAAATAATAATAATAAAAAAAAATAAGTTTTATATATTAAAGAAAGAGGCTTAATATTAATAGGCTAAAGTAATGCAGCTATATAATAATTAATACTTATTAATATTAATATTATTAACTATATTTATATTAAGATAGCGCAAGTCTTTATTAATACTTAATATATTATAATTATTCTTTTTTATAATTAAGTAAGTACTAGTGTTTATTATATTAATACTGCCTTTATTTATTAAGGATAATAATAATAACTTACTTATTTTTAATTTACTTTTTATTTAATAATAAAAGTACTTTTAATATTAACTAGTTATTATTATTATTATTAATATATTATTAAAGAAATAGTATTATTATATATAGCACTATTTATAGTATATTTTTATTATAGTTAGTTTAAGTTAAAAATATAGTGCTTAAAGGAAATAAGTTTATTAATTTATATTATATTACTTTAAGCTGCTTTAAATTAATTTAATACTATAGTATTTTAAAATTATTTTAATAGCTTTTATATAGGTATATTATAGCCTGCTTATTTAACTAGCACCTAGTGCTTTTAGCTATAGCTATAGTAGTTTTTAGTTATTAATATATATTCTACTATATATTCCTTTATTAACTTTACTTAACCCTTTAAGTATACTTAAACTAGGCCTGGCCTAGAGTTTAAAAAGACTTAAAATAATAGTAGAGTTATAAATAGCTCTTTTTATAAAGTTTATATAAAAAGTAAGGTAGATATTATTAAAGATATTTAATATTATAATAAAAAAAAAGATTATTATAATAATATATTTTATATATAGTTAATTAAGTTTTTTATTAAAGTAGTTTATTTTAATATATTATAATAATAACTATACCTTATTACTAACTTAATAATATTTTATTAAATACTAGCTATAGTTAATATCTTTTTATTAATATTATTAAGTAAAGGCTATTATAGCTTAAGTAAGCTTTATACCTTTTTTAAAGTAGTAAAAAAATATTATTATCTTGCTTTTTAAAAAGGTAATACTTATTATAAATATATTTACTTATTAAATAAGGTTAATATTAAACTTATTAAAGAGGTTATTTAAGCTTATACTTAATATTAATAAGTTTTATTTATTAAGGGCAAGCTAGTAAGCTAGTAAGTATTTAAGCTAGTTATATTATATAAAGGAGATTATAATATATAAAATAACTTAAACTTTTTAATTAACTTACTTTATATTATTATTAATTTAAAGGTAATAAGCTATAAAAAAGAGTTACTTAACTTTAACTAGTTTATAAAAAGTATTATTTAAAAATATCTTACTTAATTTAATTTTTTATTATTAATAATTTAAAAAAGAATCTATAGAAATACTACTAGTAGTCTTTAAAAGTACTATATATAGGCCTTTATTAATATAAAAAGTATATTACCTTTAGCTAGATATATTTTAATAGCTTATTTATAATAATTATAAAAAATTTTAAGTTATTATTAATTTATATTAAAAGATCTATTATAAAGTTTATAAAGATCTATTTTTAAAATCTATTTATAATAAAGAGTAGCTATAAAAGGCCTTAACATTATTTATATAATATATAGCTATTATAGTAATAATAGTTCTAAATAAACTGCACTACTAACTATAATATATTATTTTAATAATAAGAATATTAAAATAAGTAAAAAGTAGTATTCCTCTTTAAGTATCTTATTATAAAGGAGTTATATATATATTAAATAATAATAATAATAAAAGGTTTTTAATTTAAAAGTTAAAAGCAGCTTTAATATATAAGTATACCTTAAATATTAATACTATAATTCTTTATTTACTTTTTAATTATTATTTCCTTAAAGAACTTCTATAAACTACTATATATAACAGCTAGTTATTAACTATAAAATATATTTTTAACTATACCTTAATCTTAAAGCTCTTAAAGATAAGTATTTTAAAATAAAGTAATATTTATTAAAAAAAAAGTATTATTTTTAATAAAAATAAATAAAGGCAAGGTTAGCTTGTCTTTAATTAAGTTTTATATTATAATTATAAAGATACTTAAAGGTAAAAAGACTTAGCTTACTTAAGGTTCTTTAGCTTTATTTAGTTATTAATATAAAAAAGCATTAAGCTATTTTATTTATAATTTAAAATAAAATTAAAGATAATAATTAAACTAAAAAAAGAGTTTAGCCTAGCAGGCTTATTACTTAAAGATTAATTAAAGATAAAGGAAGTACTTTAAGTTTTTATAATTAATATATATATAAAAAAAGCAAGCTATATTTTATAATTTAATTTCTTAAGTATTTAAATAAAAAATAATAATAAAAAGCTTTTTATTATAAATAGTATAATTTTATTTTATTAAAGAGAGAGGGTAGAATAATATATCATTAAGTATAAGATATTATTTTTATTCAAATTAAAAAGGCACCCCTTAAGGGCTTATTTAAAAATAAATCTCTACTTTAAAGACTATATCCTTTTTAAGAGTCTTATTAAAAGCTAAGACTAAGTATAAAAATAAAGGCAGTCTTAAGTATATTAAAGCTATATTAAGCTTTATTATCTTAAGTAAAATAAAACATTCTTTTAAAGTAAGCTATCATAAAAAGGCTCTATAATTTATATATAAAGTTAAGGATAAATTTATAATAAAAGTTAATAAAGCTTAAAAAGCTTTAAATATCTTTAACCTATATAAAGGGTTCTTAGTCTTTAATTATAGCAATCTTTTTAAAGTTAAGGTAAATAGACTTGCTTACTTAAACTATATAACTTAAGTATTTAACTTTTTATTATAAAGGTATATTTATTAATATTAATATTTAAGCTAGCTTTTTATAAAGCTTATATAAAGGTAGCCTTAACTTTATTATATATAATCTTTATAACTTTTATTAAAATATATTAAGATATTATTAAGGTAGGCTATAGTAAAATTATTAAAGGTATTTTTTAATATTTTATTAATATATTATTAAAAGGTAGTAAATGCACTAGCTAGATTAAAGGGGATAACTAATTATTTAAAGAAATTTCAAACTAGGTTTTAGAATATAATAAAGGTATTCTTTTTTATAATTTATAGCTAGTAAGGAAGGCTAATTTAATATTTAACTTTATAAATTAACAAGCTTTAAAAAAAAAGAGTAAAAGGGTTTTTTTATTAAAAGGCAAAAGGATAGTAATCTTATATTATAACTTTATTTAAGGTATAATAATAGTTAATATAAAACCTTTAACTACCCTTAGACTTTTTTAATAAACAGGATAAAAGGTAGTTATTAAAAAAGAGCTAGTATAGATTGTAACCTTTATTTATTAATTTAATAATTTAGTATTAAATCTTAAAAAGATAGTCTTATAGTATATTATATAATAAGCCTTACAGGTAGGTCTAGGTTCATGCTTATTTATATCTTTAATTAGCTAAATATAGTAATTAAGCTAGCGCTTAGTAAGGGGTAGCTTAAAGGTTTTCTTTATTAAAAGGTTAATAAGATTTATATAGCTTAGTTAAGAGAATATTAATAAAGCTCTTACTAAAGGAATTAGTTAAGACCTATAGTAAAGAGGAGACTTAAAAGGTAATATTAAAAATTTATATAAATTTCTTATAAACTAATAGTTAATAAAGTAACCTTTATATTATAGTAATATATTTTATAATAAATTAATACTATATATATAGATCTTAAGATATATATAACTAAGAGATTATTCTATTATTAAGTAGTTTTTAATACTATAAAGCTAGCTGCTAATTTAATAATAATTATATACTAGTTAAGGTTTATTTAAATACTATAGTATTTTATTTATAGTAAGCTTAAGATAGTATTTTTAAAAAAGCTTAAGATAATATAAAGCAATACTAGATATTATTATTTATTTATATTTATTATACCTTTAGTAATTTATAAAATCTTAAGAACTTATATACTTATGTTCAATAATAATAACTAGGGTTTATATAGTAAGTATTTATATTATTTTTATACCTAGTTTTTTTAAGCAGCCTTTTTATTAATAGCTTTATAATAATTATACTTATTATTAATTTATATATTTAAGAATTTTTAATTATTAAAAAGTATTAATATAAAGAAAGAAAGGGGCTTATTTATATATTATAATATTTTTATATATTTTTTTATTATAATTAAAAAAGGTAGTTTATATTATAGCTACTTAATAAAAGGTTAATATACCTTTAAAAGAAGACTTAACTTAAAGGCAGGGTAATTTCCTTCCTTGCCTTTATCTTTTTTATTCCTCTTGCTTATTATTACTTAAGGCATAGATAGCTATTAGCCTAGTTACTAGCTATATAAGGCAGGCTATAATAAAGTATATTTGTAAGCCTTATAATAAATATATTTACCTTTTTAATAATATTTAATAAAAATATTAAGTAATATTTATTAAGCCTATAGGTAATTATTTAAAAAAGGTTAAATTATTGCTTTTTATAGCTTTATAGTTTTTATTTTAAGTATTTTTTTAAGTATAAAAATATAATTTAATAAAGTTTATATTAATTATAAATAAGTCTTTTTTATATTTATAGCTTTTTTAGCTTAAAGGTAATAGCCTTTATTATAAAAATAAAACTATTCTTTAAGATAATAAGTTTTAAGCTTTATAATAATAGCTTAATAAGTATTAACTACTATATAGTAATTATTTTATAAAATGCTATATCTTAGGCTATAATTTTATATTTTTAAAGAAAGTGCTTAGTTAAAAAGCTAGGCCTAGCTTAATAATATTATTTTATAATAACTTACTAGCTAAAGGTTAATTTTTTATTTAAAATAAATAAAAGAATATAGTAAAGGATTTATTATTATATTATATAATATATTTAAGTTTTATTTAAGTAATCTTTTGATAATGAAGGTTAATAAATATAAATATAAAGTATTTTAGAATTCCTTTAAAATATAGTTTTTAAACTTTAAGGTAGATTTATAGTATACTATAATTAAAGAGTATATACTTTTAATAAAGTTTTATTATAAAAAAATAAATAAATCTTTATTAATTTTAATAAACTCTTTATTAATAACTAGCTTATATATTATAATATATCTTTAAGTAAAGAATATAGCTAGGTTACTATTATAAAGGTTTTTAATTAAAAATAGCTTATATTAAACTAGTTTTTATATATTATTTATATAAAGTATAGGCAGGTTATAAAATAAGTTAAGTAAAGGCACTTTAAGCTACTAGTTAATTATATTTTATTATTAAGCTATTATTTATTATAGTAATATTACTTTATAGTATATTATTATAAACTATATATAGTAATTTTTTTATTATAAAGATAATTACTTTACTTATTAATATTAATACTAGATTATCTTTATTTATTATTTTTAATATATATAAATTATAAAGAACTAGCCTTATAGTAATTATAAATAAATATTTTAATATAAATTTATATACTTAAAGAAAAAAAAAAGCCTATATCTTTATAGTCTTATATAATTAGTTATATACCTATAGAATAAGTATACCTTAAGAAAGGGCTAGGCTTTTATAAAGCCTAGGCTGGCAATACTTTAGGTAAGGGCTAGGCCTTTATAAGGCCTGGGCTAGTAACTACTTAGGTAAGGGCTGGGCCTTTATAAGGCCTGGGTTAAAGTAAGGCTTGGGTAAAGCCTAAGCCTGTAATATTAGCTTATAATAAGTGCAAGCCTTATTAAAGTATTAAGGATTATAAACTATATTAATAATTAATTAAACTATAGTATTAAGTATATATAAATAGTATATACTATTATAGATAATATATAGTAATATCCTATCTAGTTAAAGCTTAAAAGGCAAGGCTTTATTAAGAATAAAGGCTATTATTATTAATTAATAAATCTTAAGCTTAGATTCAGTTAATTAGCTTAGTATATTTAGTATTGTTAGTATAGTTATTAATAAATTATTAATAAAATTTAAGCTAGGTAATTACTTTTATTATTAAGAAAATATAATTAAATAAAGTAAGTATTTATTTAAAGGAGGTATTATCCTATAACTATATTTACTATAAGTTATTATTTATAAAAGAACTAGCCTTATAGTGACTATAAATAAGCATTTTAATATAAATTTATATACTTAAAGAAAAAAAGAGTCTATATATCTTTATATTTTTTTATAATTAATTATATATTTATAAAATAAGTATACCTTAAAAAAAGGCTAGGCTAGTAATACTTTAGGTAAGGGCTAGGCCTTTATAAAGCCTAGGCTAGTAATACCTTAAGTAAAGGCTAAGCTTTTATAAAGCTTAGGTTATATAAAGCTTAAATAAAGCTTAAGTTTATAATATACTCTTCTTCTCTTTATATTATTTTTAAAAAGCCTTTAAGTAAATTTATTATTTATATATAATATAAAAAAAGATTATATAATTAATAAATAATATCTTTATTAATAAAAAGATTTTTAAGGTTAAGTAAGCTTTATAATTTATATTCTTTATAATATTATAATATATATAAAAGTATAAATATATACTTTAATTAATTTAAATAAGGTCTGCCTTACCTTTTTATTATATAAAGTAATTTTATTTACTTTTTTATAACCTTATTATTTTAAAGTTTAAATTCTTTAAAAAGGCTTATTATTTTACTTTTTTACCTTTATAAAAATAATTAATTAATAATTATAACCTTTATTCTTAATATAATAATATATTCTTTATTTTTAATATAATAATTAATATTAATTAATATAGTAATTAATAATAAACTTATTATAAATATAATATCTTTAAGTATTAATTTAATATTAATATATAGTAAAAATATTAAAAAGCTATTAACCCTTACTTAATAAAAAAAAATTCTAATAATAAAAATATATAGCCCTTAATATAAATTAACTATTTTTACTATTTATATATTAAATAATTAATAAATAATAATAAAATAAATAAGTATATCTTTAGCTATAACTATAGCTATAAAATATATCTTAATAAATATTAATTTTATTTTTAAATTAAAAGTTAATTAATAATAAATTTAATATTATAATAAGTATTATATAATTTATAGTATATTATTAATTAAAGTAAGTATATTTTAATATTTACTATAATAAAGATTAAAAATATAAAAAGTATTAAAGTAAAACTATTTATTAAGTTTATAATACTTAATTAAATATAAATAAAAATACTTATTATTATTAAGTTAAGCTTTATCTAGCCTTAATTTACTTATACCTTTAATACTTTTATTATTTTAATAAGTAATACTTTATTTATAAGTAAAAAAAGTAATATAATAATTTTAATTAAAGGTAATATTAAAATACTTAAATAAAGGTAGTAAGTAGTATAAATTATTAATACTTTTAATATTATACTTAATATATATTTATAACTTATTAACTTTATAATAAGTATTATTATCTTTTTATAATATTATTTTAAAAAGCTTAATAAAACCTTTTAAAAAAATATTATAAAGTTTTATATTAATAATTAAAAAATATTTTATATTTTATTAAGCTTAAATAAGTATTATAGTAATTATAAATAATAATTAAAGTAAAAGTATAATAAGCCTGCCTTAACCCCCCCTTAATAATAACTTTTTTTTTATTATTATTAAATAATAAAAATAAAAAGAAAAATAAGTTTTATATATTAAAAAAAGAGGCTTAATATTAATAAGCTAAAGTAATATAGCTTTATAATAATTAATACTTATTAATATTAATATTATTAATTATATTTATATTAAGATAGTATAAGGTTATATTAATACTTAATATAATATAAATATTTCTTTATATAGTTAAGTAAGTGCTAGTACTTACTATATTAATATTGCCTTTACTTATTAAAGATAATAATAATAATAAACCTATTTTTAATTTACTTTTTATATAGTAATAAAAATATATATAGCACTCTTTAGCCTTTATTATACCTTTTAATATATTATTAAAAAAGTAGTATTATTATACTTAATATTATTTATAATATTATTTTATTATAATTAATTTAAGTTTAAAGTATAATACTTAAAAAAATAAATTTATTAATTTATATTATACTACTTTAAGCTACTTTAAATTAATTTAATATTATAATATTTTAAAATTATTTTAATAACTTTTATAAAAATATATTATAGCTTATTTATTTAATTAATACCTAGTGCTTTTAGCTATAGCTATAGTAATTTTTAATAACTAATATATATTTTATTATATATTTTTTTATTAACTTTACTTAACCTTTTAAATATACCTAGATTAAGCCTAGCCTAAAGTTTAATAAAACTTAAAATAGTAATAGGTTATAAATAGCTTTTTTTATAAAGTTTATATAAAAGGTAAGGTAAATATTATTAAAGATATTTAGCTTTATAATAAAAAAAGAAAAGATTATTATAATAATATATTTTATATATAGTTAATTAAGTTTTTTATTAAAGTAGTTTATTTTTATATATTATAATAATAATTATACTTTATTATTAATTTAATAATACTTTATTAAATACTAGCTATAATTAATATTTTTTTATTAATATTATTAAGTAAAGGCTATAATAATTTAAGCAAGCTTTATATCTTTTTTAAAGTAGTAAAAGAATATTATTACCTTGCTTTTTAAAAAGGTAATACTTATTATAAATATATTTATTTATTAAATAAAGTTAATATTAAACTTATTAAAGAGGTTATTTAAGCTTATACTTAATATTAATAAGTTTTATTTATTAAAGGCAAGTTAATAAGCTATTAAATACTTAAGCTAGTTATATTATATAAAGGAGATTATAATATATAAAATAGCTTAAACTTTTTAATTAACTTACTTTATATTATTATTAATTTAAAAATAATAAATTATAAAAAAAAGTTACTTAATTTTAATTAGTTTATAAAGTATTATTTAAAAATATCTTACTTAATTTAATCTTTTATTATTAATAATTTAAAAAAAAAACCTATAAAAATATTATTAATAATTTTTAAAATACTATATATAGGCCTTTATTAATATTAAGTATATTACCTTTACCTAGATATATTTTAATAGTTTATTTATAATAATTATAAAAAATTTTAAGTTATTATTAATCTATATTAAGAGATTTATTATAAAGTTTATAAAGATTTACTTTTAAAATCTATTTATAATAAAAAATAGCTATAAAAAGCCTTAATATTATTTATATAATATATAGCTACTATAGTAATAATTATAATAAATAAACTATACTATAGACTATAATATACTATCTTAATAATAAAAGTATTAAAGTAAGTAAAAAATAATATTCTTTTTTAAGTATCTTATTATAAAGGAGTTATATATATATTAAATAATAATAATAATAAAGGGTTTTTAATTTAAGAGTTAAAGATAGCTTTAATATATAAATATACTTTAAGTATTAATATTATAATTTTTTATTTATTTTTTAATTATTACTTTTTTAAAGAACTTTTATAAGTTATTATATATAATTATTAATTACTAACTATAAAATATATCTTTAACTATATCTTAATCTTAAAGCTTTTAAAGATAAGTATTTTAAAATAAAGTAATATTAATTAAAAAAAAGGTATTATTTTTAATAAAAATAAATAAAAATAAGGTTAGCTTATCTTTAGCTAGGTTTTATATTATAATAATAAAGATATTTAGAAAAAATAGATTTAGCTTATTTAAGGCTTTTTAACTTTATTTAATTATTAATATAAAAAAGTATTAAGCTATTTTATTTATAATTTAAAATAAAATTAAGAATAATAATTAAACTAAAAAAAAAGTTTAGCTTAATAAGCTTATTACTTAAAGATTAATTAAAAATAAAGGAAATACTTTAAGTTTTTATAGTTAATATATATATAAAAAAGGCAAGCTATACTTTATAATTTAGCTTTTTAAGTATTTAAATAAAAGATAATAATAATAAGCTTTTTATTATAAATAGTATAATTTTATTTTATTAAAAAGAAAGGGGTAGAATAATATATAACTAAGTATAAAATATTATTTTTATTAAATTAAAAAAAGCACCCCCTTAAAGCTTATTTAAATAAATCTACTTTAAAGATTATATTTTTCTTAAGGTTTTATTAAATTAAGACTAAATATAAAATAAAGGCAGTCTTAAGTATATTAAAGGCTATATTAATTTTATTATTTTAAGTAAATAAAATATTTTTTTAAGTAAGCTATATAAAAGGCTTAATAATTTATATAAAGTTAAAGATAAATTTATAATAAAAGTTAATAAAGCTTAAAAAGCTTTAAATATCTTTAATTTATATAAAGTATTTTTAGTCTTTAATTATAATAATCTTTTTAAAGTTAAAGTAAATAGACTTACTTACTTAAATAATATAATTTAAATACTTAATTCTTTTTATTATAAAAGTATACTTATTAATATTAATATTTAAGCTAGCTTTTATAAGCTTATATAAAGTAGCCTTAACTTTATATATATAGTTTTTATAACTTTTATTAAAATATATTAAGATATTATTAAGGTAAGCTATAATAAAGTTATTAAAGGTATTTTTTAATATTTTATTAATATATTATTAAAAAGTAATAAGTATACTAGCTAGATTAAAAAAATAACTAGCTATTTAAATAATCTAAATTAAGTTTAAAATATAATAAGGTATTCCTCTTTTTTTATAATTTATAGCTAGTAAAAGGCTAACTTAATATTAAACTTTATAAATTAATAAACCTTTAAAAAAAAATAAAGGGTTTTTTTTATTAAAGGTAAAGGATAGTAATCTTATATTATAACTTTATTTAAAATATAGTAATTAATATAAAATCTTTAACTACCTTTAGCCTTTTTAATAAGTAAAATAAAGATAGTTATTAAAGAGGAGCTAGTATAAATTTAACTTTTATTTATTAATTTAATAATTTAATATTAAATCTTAAAAAGATAGTCTTATAGTATATTATATAATAAGCCTTAAGGTAAGTCTAGGTTATACTTATTTATATCTTTAACTAGCTAGATATAATAATTAAGCTAGCTTTAATAAAGAGGTAGCTTAAAAGCCTTTTCTTTATTAAAAAGGTTAATAAATTTATATAACTTAATTAAAAAATATTAATAAAGCTTTTACTAAAGGTTAATTAAGATTTATAATAAAAAAAACTTAAAAGTAATCTTAAAAAGTTATAGAATTTTTATAAACTAATAGTTAATAAAGTAACCCTTATATTATAATAATATATTTTATAATAAACTAATACTATATATATTAATCTTAAGATATATATAATTAAGAGATTATTTTATTATTAAGTAATTTTTAATATTATAAAGCTAGTTATTAATTTAATAATAATTATATACTAATTAAGGTTTATTTAAATACTATAGTATTTTATCTATAATAAGCTTAAGATAGTATTTTTAAAAAAGCTTAAGATAATATAAAGCAATATTAAGTATTATTATTTATCTATATTTATTATACCTTTAATAATTTATAAAATCTTAAAGCCTATATACTTATTAATAATAATAATTAAGGTTTATATAATAAGCATTTATATTACTTTTATACCTAGTTTTTAAACAGCCTTTTTATTAATAGCTTTATAATAATTATACTTATTATTAATTTATATATTTAAGAATTTTTAATTATTAAAGAGTATTAATATAAAGAAAAAAGGCTTGTCTATATATTATAATATTTTTTATATTTTTTTTATTATAATTAAAAAGATAGTTTATATTATAGCTATAATAAAGTTAATATACTTTTAAAAAAAACTTAACTTAAGGGTAAGGTATTTCTTTTTTTACTTTTTTTTTTTTATTCTTTTTACTTATTATTACTTAAGGTATAAATAGCTATTAGTTTAATTACTAGCTATATAAAGCAGGCTATAATAAAATATATCTTAACTTTATAATAAATATATTTACCTTTTTAATAATATTTAGTAAAGATATTATATAATACTTATTAAGCCTATAGGTAATTATTTAAAGAGTTAAACTACTGCCTTTTATAACTTTATAATTTTTATTTTAAATATTTTTTAAATATAAAATATAATTTAATAAAATTTATACTAATTATAAATAAGTTTATTTTTATATTTATAGCTTTTTTAACTTAAAGGTAGTAGCTTTTATTATAAAAATAAAATTATTCTTTAAGGTAATAAGTTTTAAGCTTTATAATAATAACTTAATAAGTATTAATTATTATATAATAATTATTTTATAAAATACTATATCTTAAGCTATAGTTTTATATTTTTAAAAAAAAATACTTAATAAAGGCAGGCTAGTTTAATAATATTATTTTATAATAACTTATTAATTAAGGCTAATTTTTATTTAAAATAAATAAAAAATATAATAAAGGATTTATTATTATATTATATTATATATTTAAGTTTTATTTAAGTAATTTCTTAATAATAAAGGTTAATAAATATAAATATAAAGTATTTTAAGAATGTTTTTAAAATATAGTTTTTAAACTTTAAAGTAAATTTATAATATATTATAATTAAAAAATATATACCTTTAATAAAATTTTATTATAAAAAAATAAATAAGTTTTTATTAATATTAATAAACTCTTTATTAATAATTAATTTATATATTATAATATATTTTTAAGTAAAGAATATAGCTAGGTTATTATTATAAAAGTCTTTAATTAAAAATAATTTATATTAAACTAGTTTTTATATATTATTTATATAAAGTATAAGTAAGTTATAAAATAGGTTAAGTAAAGGCACTTTAAGTTATTAATTAGCTATATTTTATTATTAAGCTATTATTTATTATAGTAATATTATTTTATAATATATTATTATAATTATATATAGTAGTTTTTTTATTATAAAAATAGCTAATTTATTTATTAATATTAATATTAAATTATCTTTATTTATTATTTTTAATATATATAAATTATAAAGAACTAGCTTTATAATAATTATAAATAAGTATTTTAATATAAATTTATATATTTAAAAAAAAAGAGTTTATATATTTTTATATTCTTTTATAATTAATTATATACCTATAGAATAAGTATACCTTAAAAAAAGGCTAGGCCTTTATAAAGCCTAGGCTAGTAATACTTTAAGTAAGGGCTAGGCCTTTATAAAGCCTAGGCTAGTAATACCTTAAGTAAGGGCTAGGCCTTTATAAAGCCTGGGTTATATAAGGCTTAGGTAAAGCCTAAGCCTGTAATATTATTAATATATAAGAGTTATAAAAGAGTATTAAGCAAGATGTTTAGTTAATTAAGAATATATAGTATTAATAAATAATATTAAAAAAGGAAGATATTTATATTAATAATATAAAGATTTATTTTAATAATATTAAATATAAATAATAATTGTTAATATATAATAAGTTTAAGGGTAGTATAATTAATAAGGCTAATAGCTAGGTAAATAGTATTATAAAATAAGGATTTATTTTTTATAATAATCTAAATAAGATATATTAACTTTAGTTTATTAGGTTAATAGTTATACTTAATAAGCCTTAAGAGTTTACTTTAAAAATTAATATAATTAATAAAAGATTTATTTAGTATATTTATTAAGGTTAGTATTACTAGGTTAAATAAGCCTTTATAGTAAAATAAAGCAGCTTTAAAGCTATACTTCTTAAAGGTATTAATCTTAATAAATAATTATTATTACTTATTATAATAAATTAGTTTTAATAATAAATAGTAAAGTAGATTATTCTATAATAAAGAGAAAGTATTTTTAACTAGTTAATTATTAAGGATAAGAGTATATACTATATAGTAATAATATTTTACTTTAATAAAAAGCTACTTAAACTTATATATATTAATAAATAGTAATATCTTTTTTATAAATAATAATATTACCTTTTAAGTATATAATAAAATATAGTTATAAATATAGTTTATAATAATATAATATTTCTTAAATTACTTAAAGTTATATAAAAAAGATTATTTATAAAAGGTATTAATATAGCTTATAGTAAGTAATAAATTAATACTATTAACCTTATAACCTAAAAGTATTATAAATTTATAGTTAATAAGGATTTTAGTAAAGAGAGGCAGAGCCCTTTATAGTTAAATAGTAAAAAAAGCTATTTTAAATAAAAAAAATATTTTTTAATAATTTAAAAAAAGATAATAATATTATTAATATAAGCTTTAATAAAGTAGTAAAAAAGGTATAATTTAATATTAATCTAGTATTATATATAAGGCAGGGAGTTATAAAAACTTATAAAAATAATATTAAGCTACTTAAGGCTATAATATATAATAAATATTAATTTATTATAGTAGTTAAGGTAGATTAAAAATTAATAAAAAAAAGATTAAGTATTAATAATAAAGATATATTAAGCTTTATAAAGTATATTAATTAAGTCTTTTTAATATAATAATAAGTAAGTATTAAAGATAGTAATATTATTAAAATATTAAAGATTAATAATTATTTATTTTTTATTTATTTTATTTACTTATTTTTAAATTATAAAGATAAAGATAGTAAAAGGTATTAATTAATAATTTTATAAAATATAGCCTATATAGTATAATAAGTTAAAAGTATTTTTTACTACTTGCTTGTTTTTAATGCTTAAAGGG
This sequence comes from Trichoderma cornu-damae, assembly GCA_020631695.1. Taxonomy (NCBI): domain Eukaryota; kingdom Fungi; phylum Ascomycota; class Sordariomycetes; order Hypocreales; family Hypocreaceae; genus Trichoderma; species Trichoderma cornu-damae. The sequence goes on from CM036089.1 coordinate 97,925, forward strand.
TAAGGTTTAATATAAAGTTTAGTAATTATTTAATTATTATATAATAATACCTTTATTTATTTATTAATAAAAATAAGTAAGTTTCCTTTATCTTATTAAATATTATACTAAATAATTAATTAAGTAAAATAAGTAATAATAATAAGGTTATTAATAATAATATATATACCTTTAAGTATAATAATCTTTTAAAAAGTAATTTATTAAATATTAAAAAGTAAATTATTAAAGGTAAGGTAAGGATATAAAGTATTTATATATAATAAAGGTTTAAGTATATAGTCTTTATTAAAAGTAAAGGTAATTAATAATATAGTAGCTAGGCTAGATATAGCTTTATTAATAATAAATATAGTAAAATTATTACTATAGTAATAATAATAATAATATAGGTTATTAATAATAATAAATTTAAAAAAGATAGCTTAATTAAGAATAATATAGTTAAAGTTTATAAAATAAATATAAGCTATATTATATTTATACTTAAAGATAGTCTTTAATTAATTATTTTATTTAAGTTTAATTATAAAATTATTAAAGTTAATATAAATAATATAGGTAGTATTAATATTTATTAAGGTATATAAAATACTTAAATATTTAAGTATAAATATAAAGGTATAGTTATTAAAAAGTTAAGTATATTTAATAAAGATATATATTATTTTATATAAAGGTATAAAGATAATAAATATTAATATTACTTTATAATAAATCTTAATTAATATATAGTAATATATTTAAATAAAAAAAATTAGGTTTTAGTATAAAGTAATTAATAATATTTTATAATAAAAATTAATTTTAGTATTATAAAAGTAAAGTTATTATATTTTTAATAATAAAGATAATTTAAGGTTAGTAATTATTTATACTTAAACCTTAATAATAATTTATTAATATTTATAGTTAAATAAGGTATTATTATATAAAAAAATAATAAAAGTTACTTAATAATTAAAGGTAATAATATTATTAAGGCCTTTAATTAATATTAATAATATTAATTTATATATAATATTAAGTTATTATTAAAGTTATTATATATTAATAATTAATATAAAGTAATTAATATTTACTATAGTATAGGTAGTAGTGCTTTATATATTAAGATAAAAGTAAATATTAAATAAAGTATAAAAGTAAGTAATAAAATTATATAAATTAATACCCTTAAATATAAACTAAGCCTTAATAATAAAAATATTATTTAATAATAAAGTAGTATTAATAAAATAATAATAATTAATATTAAGGTAATTAAAAAGTGTTTATTATATTATAAATTAATTATAGTAAGTTTAATATTTTAATTACTTAAGGTTTAAAATATTACTTTTATAAACCTTAAGTTATTTAAAGTATTATTAAAGGGTATTATTATTATTAAAGTAAAGTAATAATAATAATATTAAGGCTAGTTAAGGTAATAAAAAATAATATTAAAAAAAGGTTTAATAAAAAAGGCTTAATCTATAGTATAGAATTTATTAAGATTATAATTATTTAAGTAAATTTACTTATTAATTAAATTATAATTAAGGTTATTATTATAGTATTAAACTATATTATAGTTATTAATTAAAATAAGGAATTATTTAATAACTATATTAGCCTAGTTAAGCTATTATTAATATTTATAAAATAAAGGATAATTATTTAATAAAGGGTATTAATTACTAAAGATAATTAAGGTATTAAAAAGCTTTTTAAAAAAATAAGTAAGAGCTAGTAGTTTATTATAATTAAAAAGGTAAGGTAAAAGGTAATTTTATAATAGCTAGTACTACTGCTTTTATTAAAAGTTATTTATAATATTATAATATAGTATATCTTTAAGATAAAAGCTAGGCTTATTAGGCTATAAGGCTAGGATTTATTTTTATTAAATAAAAACTTTATTATAAAGGTTATTAAGCTAGTAATATAAATAAACCTTAAAGGTAGGCTTTAATACTTTAAGCTATAAATAAATATTTAAGTAGTTTTAGATTTAAAAAAAAATAGTTAAGTTAGACTTAAAGCTATAGTTATAAGCTAGTTATATAACCTTTATAGTAAAGGTATAAATATTATTACCTTTATAGCAGGTAGTATAGTTAAAATATAATAACTTAAGTTTATATTAAGTATATAGTATATTTATCTTAAAATAATAAAAAAAAACCTTTATTTAATAATATAAAGAAAGGCTATATTTATATTTATAAATAATATTTTATAATAATTAAAAGTAGTATTATTTTAAGGCTTTACTTTAAAGTATAAATACTATATTTTTATAAATATTATATTAAAAGTTTATAATAATATAGTTTTTTAATATTTTTATAAATAAATAAATATCTTTATAATAATATATATAGCCTTAATAAAAAATATTATTATATTTATTAATATTAAGCTAAAAGTAATTAATATTTTTTAACTTAAACTTATTAATTTTAAAAATAGGTTAAGAGTTATTATTATTAAAAAAAATAAAAATATAAATAAAAAATAAAAATAATAATATATATTAATATATTATTAATATTAATAATAATATTAATAATATTAATATTTTTTTTATATTATAAAGTTAATTAAATTAAAAAAGGTAAAGTTTTAAAAAAAAAGTTATTATTAAATAATACTAGATAGTAATAGTTATAAAAGGTTTATTATTTATAGTTAGCCTTAAGTAAGGCCTTAATTAAAGGTAGTAAAAGAGTAGTAATATTTATAAAGGGTATAAATAAGTTATAAAGGTACTTAAAGGCTTTATTTTTATTATTAATAAAGAGTTAAAAGGTTATTAAGTATTTAAGGTTAAGTAAGGTAAAGTAATAAGTATTAAGAAATTATAATAATTATTAATAATTATTTATATTATTAAAACTATTTTTAAAAGCTAGGGTAGGTATTATTAAAGAGATATTATAAAGGGTAGAGCTAGGTTAATTAAAGGGCTATAGATACTTTAAAAGGTTATTATAAGGCAATTTAGTAATAAAAACTAGAATATATAAAGGCAAGGAGCTTAAGGTATTTAATATAAAGGTAATATAAATAAAGGTAATATTAATAATAATTTAAAAAGTATTAATAAAGAAGTAAAAGGGTAAATATTAAATAATATAAATAATATAAAAAAAATTATAGTTATTAAGTAATTATTTAAAGGTTAAGAAAGGTATAGTTATTATATAATTATAAAAAAAAAGATAGGTAATTAACTTAAAGAATTATAAAGGTAATATTAATATTAAAAATAACTAGCTTATTATTTAATAATAAAAAGCAAGCTTAAGATTTAAAGGAAAGCTTTATATATTTAATATAAGGTAAATAATTAATTTAAGTAAAAGGTATAAGGCTATTAATTAAAAGTTTATTAACTAGTAATAATATTAATATAGTAGGTAGAAGATAAAGGAGGAGATATTAAATTAAGTAAATAAAGGCAGAGAGGTTAATAGCTTAGTTAAATAAATAATATAAATAAATAAGTCCTTAAGAGTATATATAATAATTTAATATTATTAATAAAATAAAAAATAAAAATAATATATTAATATATTAATAATAATATTTATAAAAATAGTATTATTTAATAAATATAAACTATTTTTAAATTAAGTAATAAAGGTTAATAATATTTAAAAAAAAAGAGGTTAAGTAATAAAAAGGTAATATTTATTAATGCAAGGCATTATTAAAATATAATAAAAAGATAAGGAAAAGAGTATTATTAAGATATAAAGGGTATTATTAAGATAGTATAAGAAAATATTATTAAGATATATTAATACTTAAAGGCTGCTAGTTAATAATTATTTAATATTAGGTAGTGCTAAGGGCTAGTTAGTTATTAAAAGTATATATATAAATTATTATTAATTATTATAGTATAATATAAAATAAGGATAAAAAGGCTTAGATTAACTGTTTATTAAGGAGAATCCCTTATTAATTAATTAATATTACTAGCTAATTAATATCACTAGCTGATTAATGCATCTGGTCACTTTATTATAATAATTATTACTTTTTTTATTATAAAGTAATCTTAAGTTTATATTATTATTTATTATTACTTTAGCTTTTATATTTATATTATAAAGCTTTTATTATATAATAAATAATTTAATATTAATTAAGTTTTTTTTAATTTAAAAATTATATTTATTAATTATTTAAAAAATCTTAAATATATTTAATATCTTTTTAAAGATCTTATTAATAAAGGTTTTAAACCATAAAAAAATCTTAAAAAGGTTTTATAATTTTATTAATAAAGAGTATTTAGCTTTATTATTATTTTTAAAGTATAAATACTTTTTTTATAATATTATCTTAATATTATTTAAGGTATTAATTATATATAATTTAATTAAATACTTTTTTATATTTTTAATTAAAGTAAAGGGTTCATTATAGCTTTATATTACTTTTTAAATAATTATTTATATATTAAACTTTATAAACTTTATTATTAAACTTATTTTTATTAAGTTAAAAATACTTTTTTAAGTTTATAATATATATTTAAAGTTTTATTTATAATTTTTTTTAAAACTTTAAGTTAAGTAATTAAAGCTTAATTTATATTAAGTTATAAATTTACTTTTTTTTAGTTTTTTTTATATTAAAAAGATAAGTTTAAGGTTTAAAGCCTTTTTACTTTAATTAAATATAAAATATTTAATTATTTTATATTTTTTTTAATTTATTATTTTTAAAGTAAAGGCTTATAGCTTTAAAAAAAATTATTATACTTTTTTATCTTTATAAATTAAAGTTTTTTAATTATAATATCTTTATTTTAAAAAATATTATTCTTAAGGTCTAGCTATATATTTATTAACTTTTTATTAATAATCTATATAAATAATATCTTTAAGTTTTTTTTTATCTTACCTTTAATAATCTTTTTATTTTTATAAAAATAAAAAGATTAATTTATTAAAAATAAAGATTATAAAAAAAGTAAAAAAAGTATAAATATAATAAATAAAATATAATTATTAACTTTTTATAAAATAATTATAAAGTTATTATTAAATATAAAGATAGTATAATAATTATATTAATTTTTAACCTTTTTTTAGCTTTTTATTTAATTAATTAGCTTTTTATTAATATATTTCCTCTTTTAGCTTAAGATTAAGGGCTTAAGGCTAAGGCTCTCTTTATTAAGGCATAAGGCTTGCACTGCTATCTTGCTGCAATCTTAATTATCCCTTAATAATAGCTATCTTATAGAAGGCTAATAACTATATACTATCTATTATATCTCATGCCTTTTTACTCTCCTTTATAACCCCTGTTTCTAATAATAGCTATATAAAGTCTCTAGTTATTTATCTTAATTATTTAAAATATCAAGCTTTATAATAAATATAAAGTTTAATTAAAAAGTCTTTAAAAATATTTATTTTTATTTTTATTAACTCTTTATATAATAAAAGTTATAAATATAATACTTAACTACTTAAGTTTATAATTATTAAAATATATATTAAGTTAATAAAGTAATTTAAGAATATATAAAATAGTTTAATTAAAATAAATGAAAATATATATTATAACTTATTTATATAAGTATTTAATATATTATAAAGCTATGCCTTTAAGTATATAATTTATTATACTATTGGTTAATAATATAGTTATACTACTGCCCCACTTTATTATACTTCTTTCTAATAGATAGCATGACCTATAAAGCTTTTAATCCTATATATATACCTATAGTAGGGAGTTAAAAGTCATAACTTAACTTAAAATTACTATATAAAATCTATTAAATTTTTAAATTTTAATTTAAAAAAAAATCCTTTTTAATTAATAAAAAAAAGATAAAAAATTAACATTATATTTAATATATAATAAATTATATATAATGTAATTTTCTTTTTATATTAATAAGTATTTATTAAGGTATTTAATATTACAGTTTTAATATTTCATATAATTTTCCTTATAGTAAATAATTATAATTTATAATAGGGTAAATATAGTATAATTATAGTATATAAGCTACTATAAAGCATTATAATTAAAGTAAATAAAAAAAGAGATAATTATATTAATATTTATTTAAAATATATAAAAAATATTTATAATTTAAAAAATAAGTATTTATATAATTTATATAAATATTTTAAAAAATATAAATTATATATTATAATATAATTTTATAGAATTTTTTATAGTTGAATAGTCTAAGTTTTGTTATATTTTAATACATTTTAGCGTTATCATGACTTTTATTATAGCACTATAGTAGTTAATAATAGTCCTTTCTTTAGATTACCATTAACTTGTTAAAAGACAATATATACAGTTGCTTTGCCATTTTGGTGCAAAGACCGAGCGCATGTTTTTAATATTGTTGTTGATTTTGCTTTCGCTTCTATACGGTCCTTAATACTAAATACCCATCTATTGTTCTATTTACAACGACGACAACTCCCCGTTCTAGCCGTACACATCACAGACCAAAGGAGCCTAGCTACAGCTAAATTGGCCTATAACATGGGAAATAAATTTAGGCTCAATAAAAGCAAGATGCCGGCAAATCCTAATGGGGAAGGGGAGGTTTGGCATTGTGGAGTTGTCTTGATAGTACGTCTTTTATGGGCTAATCTGCAATGGCAACAGAAAGTGTGGTGACATCGTTATAAAATCGGGATGGGCAAGAATAAAAAGAGCAGAAAGGAGGGTCATAAGCTGTTAAGGACAGCAACCTTGGCAGTTGGAGACGCCATGGTTACCAACACCGCCCTCATCACCGCCTTGACGGCTGTTCTTTCCGGCACGGCGCTGGCACAACACAACCAGACTTATGCCAACTACTCTGCCCAGGGACAGCCTGATCTCTTTCCCCAGACTCTTGCGACTCTCGAGTTGTCGTTCCCAGCCTGCCAGCACGGCCCGTTGAAGGGCAACCTCGTCTGCGATACCACGGCCGGCTATGTTGAACGAGCCCAGGCCCTTGTCTCGCTCTTCACACTCGAGGAGCTGATTCTCAACACACAAAACTCGGGACCTGGCGTTCCCCGCCTAGGCCTTCCAAACTACCAAGTTTGGAATGAAGCCCTGCACGGTTTGGACCGAGCCAACTTTGCCAAGGCGGGCGGCCAGTTCTCATGGGCGACCTCGTTCCCCATGCCCATCCTGTCAACGGCAGCCCTCAACCGGACATTGATCCACCAAATTGCGGACATCGTCTCCACCCAGGCTCGCGCATTCAACAACAATGGCCGCTACGGCCTCAACGTCTATGCGCCAAACATTAATGGCTTCCGGAGCCCCATTTGGGGCCGTGGGCAGGAGACTCCTGGCGAAGATGCGTTCTTCCTGACTTCGGCATACACCTACGAGTACATCACCGGCCTCCAGGGCGGCGTCGACCCCGAGCGCCTCAAGATTGCCGCCACAGCCAAGCACTTTGCTGGATATGACCTCGAGAACTGGAACAACCAATCTCGCCTGGGCTTCGACGCCATCATCACCCAGCAAGACCTCTCTGAGTACTATACCCCCCAGTTCCTTGCCGCATCGCGCTACGCCAAGTCTCGAAGCTTCATGTGCGCCTACAACTCCGTTAACGGTGTGCCCAGCTGTGCCAACAGGTTGTTCCTGCAGACTCTACTGAGGGAGAGCTGGGGCTTTCCCGAATGGGGATACGTCTCGTCCGACTGCGATGCTGTCTACAACATCTGGAACCCTCACAAGTACGCCAGCAGCCAGTCGTCCGCCGCTGCCAGCTCTCTGCGAGCCGGAACCGATATTGACTGTGGCCAGACGTACTCGTGGCACCTGAACGAGTCATTTGTGGCGGGCCACGTCTCCCGCGGCGAGATTGAGCGCTCCGTGACTCGTCTGTACGCCAACCTTGTGCGTCTCGGATACTTTGATGGCGACAAGTGCCTGTTCCGCTCGCTCGGCTGGAAGGACGTCGTCAAGACCGACGCATGGAACATCTCATACGAGGCCGCCGTCGAGGGCATCGTCCTACTCAAGAACGACGGCACCTTGCCTCTGTCCAACAATGTCCGCAGCATTGCTCTGATCGGGCCTTGGGCCAACGCCACCACCCAGATGCAAGGAAATTACTTTGGCCCCGCGCCGTATCTCGTTAGCCCTCTGGAGGCTGCCATCAAGGCCGGCTACCATGTGAACTTTGAGTTAGGAACGGATATTGCCAGTAGCAGCACTGCCAGCTTTACCAAGGCCATCGCTGCCGCCCACAAGTCCGACGCCATCATCTTCATCGGCGGCATCGACAACACGGTCGAACAGGAGGGTGCTGACCGCACAAATATTGCCTGGCCTGGCAACCAGCTTGAGCTCATCAAGCAGCTCAGCCAACAAGGCAAGCCCCTTGTCGTTCTCCAGATGGGCGGCGGTCAGGTCGATTCGTCCTCGATCAAGAACAACAAGAAGGTCAACTCACTGATCTGGGGTGGATATCCCGGCCAGTCTGGAGGAATTGCCCTCTTTGATATCCTGTCCGGCAAACGCGCCCCGGCCGGCCGTCTGGTCACAACCCAGTACCCAGCCGAGTACGTCCACCAATTCCCCCAAAACGACTTGAACCTCCGCCCAGATGGAAAATCAAGCCCTGGACAGACTTACATCTGGTACACCGGCAAGCCTGTGTATCAGTTTGGCGACGGTCTTTTCTACACCGCCTTTAAAGAGTCTCTCGCTAGCCACTCCAAGAGCCTCAAGTTCAACGCCTCGAAAATCCTTGCTTCCCCTCATCCAGGATACACGTATAGTCAATTGGTCCCTGCCTTGACCTTCACCGCAAACGTCGAGAACTCCGGCGAGACCGCGTCCCCATACTCGGCCATGCTCTTCGTTCGCACCAGTAACGCCGGCCCGAAGCCGTACCCGAACAAGTGGCTCGTTGGATTCGATAGACTCGCCACTATCAAGCCCGGTTACTCCTCTACTCTCAGCATCCCCGTCCCCATTGGCGCAATTGCCCGTGTAGATTCTCTCGGAAACAGAATCATCTACCCAGGCAAGTACGAGCTGGCACTGAACACAGATGAGTCTGTCAAGGTGGAGTTTGAGATGGTGGGCGATGAGGTGACGATTGAGAACTGGCCGTTGGAGCAGCAGCAGATACAGGATGCCGCTCCATAGACGCGGGAATATTTTTGGCATGACTGAACGGTAGCAGCGATGAACAAAAGCAGTTGCATTTTTCTCCCTATATTGATTAGCCATAATGCATGTGAATCCTAGCCCAAGATGGTACATATTTCAGATCTTAACCTGGCATTATACAAGACGAGGCTACGGTTCTATGGGACTTCAAGTGTAGATCTATGTACTTGATGCCTGGTGGGCTTATAATGACTGGTGGATCTAAACAGCAGGGGTAGAACGCTTACCTACCTAGCACTTATCATGACTTCAAGCGCAGTATTGGCATAGGCATACACGACCTGCTTCCTTATTACCACGTGTTGCGTCTTGTAGTTGAAATTTCCATCTACCCCTTCACGATGAATGTAGACAGCATGGGCGGTTGCTTGGACGGATCGGCATCCATGACAAAGAGCAGATGGGCTACACAAATAATCATGCTAATTTCTTCATTTTTGCAAAGAGGGCAGTTAATCATCTCTCTTGAAAAAAAAAACCACTAGTTTCATCCAAATCTACACCAAGGCTATTCATACCTTGGAACCCTAGGGTTCATTACCATTGGCCAATACACAGGCAGCAAGTCGTGCCTCAGTGGCAATCCATGCACGAGCTAATGTCAGCAGCTTGGTAAACCCCAGGCCAAGGTCTTGGACGGTTTTACTGCTGCACATGGGCATGTTGTGTGGACTAACTTGCTGCGGCATGAGAAGTATAGAGATAAGCTTCCTCTTTTTGTCGTGGCGGTTTCCGAAAACGCCTGCTTCTAAGGCTTCCCCAACGGACCGTGTATCTTTTGCTCTAGGAACAACTAATTGCCAATCGTTATAGGTGTCTTTATCCACAATTGGCAACGATGATGATGACGACGACGGCGGCGATGGCGTTAATTATGGTGGTGACGATGAAATAAACATCAAACTCAATACAGCGCCAAGAGCGCCATCAGACAGCCACCAAGTACATACTCCATGCACACCACCACTGCTTGAGATCCAGCAGTGGACAACACTTTTACAGAGACGACCGGTTGGTGGAATAAAAATGTTCAAGATATTCACTCCTAGACTCCGGGATTGATTTTTTTGATCAATTTCCATCATCACCACCTTGTCCCGGCCGAATGGAGATGTGAGCTTGCTGGATAGCAAGCCCAGTCACGCGCCCCTATGGTGGTATCGCGCCAGAGTGAGAATTGCCGCCAAGGCTTGATTTCAACAGAGGCGTCGGCCGCGGACGGAATTCTCTGCCGTCCACGCTACATGTGCGTGTGGGTGGCAATGAGACAACTGGGTTCCTCCGCAATCTTACCGACCCTATACATCTCTATAGCGTTATCTGGGGATTCATGCCCAGAACTTAGTTAAAAGCCCAACCTCAACAAATTTAGCAATACCGCCACGAGAACCATATAAATAGCGGGCAATAAACCTGTTCTTCTGTTTTCAATTCGAAGATGCGCGCAGGGAATCCCTTTTATTCAACATTTCTGTGTTCGACCTCGTCAATGCATTATAAAACTGTGGCAGCGCTGGCCATTGCAGCTGCGCCGCTCATCAGGGCAGAGGGTAAGTTATATTGAAACTGTCCTCGTGACAAATAGCCTCCTTCGCGGTCAGTTGCTAAAGGCTTTAATTTCAGGCAAGTCGATGACTGGGGCGTCGGTCACTCCCCCTGCTGGCTCTCCCTGGGGCGTTGCGTACGACAAGGCCAAGGCTGCGTTGGCAAAGCTGACTCTCCAAGACAAAGTTGGTATCGTGACCGGCGTTGGCTGGAACAATGGCCCTTGTGTTGGAAACACTTCTCCATTATCAAAGATTGGCTATCCGCAGCTCTGTCTGCAGGACGGCCCTCTCGGCATTCGTTTTTCAACCGGCAGCACGGCTTTTACGCCAGGTATCCAAGCCGCCTCAACGTGGGATCTCGATCTGATCCGGCAGCGCGGGCAATTTATTGGCGAGGAGTTTAGAGGTGCCGGTATTCATGTAACGTTGGGCCCAGTAGCTGGACCACTTGGAAAGACACCACAAGGCGGTCGCAACTGGGAAGGCTTCAGTCCCGATCCGTATCTCACCGGCCTGGCCATGGCCGAGACTATCAGCGCGATTCAAGCGACGGGTGTGCAGGCCACGGCCAAGCATTACATCCTCAACGAGCAGGAGCTCGGCCGAGAAGTCATATCGGGCAATGCTGATGACCGTACCCTCCATGAGCTTTATGCCTGGCCCTTTGCCGACGCGGTGCACGCCAATGTCGCCTCCGTCATGTGCTCGTACAACAAGCTCAACACCACCTGGGCATGCGAGGATCAGTACACGCTGCAGACCGTTCTCAAAGACCAGCTGGGCTTCCCAGGATATGTCGTGACAGACTGGAATGCGCAGCACTCGACTGTCGAGAGTGCAAATGCGGGCCTAGACATGTCCATGCCTGGCACCGACTTCAACGGCGGTAGCATGTTCTGGGGGCCGGCTCTTACCAACGCCGTCAACAGCAACCAGGTCCCCGCGAGCAGGATGGACGACATGGTGACACGCATCCTTGCCGGGTGGTATGTGGCAGGTCAGGACGCTAGTGTCTATCCGTCGTTCAGCCTTGGCAGGAATGTTCAAGGCAATCACAAGACCAACGTAAGAGCAGTTGCAAGAGACGGCCTTGTTCTTCTCAAGAACGACGCCAACATTCTGCCGTTGAAGAACCCCGCGAGCATCGCCGTGGTTGGGTCTGCTTCCGTTAGCGGTGCGCACGCCAACAATTTGGCCTCATGCAACGACAAGAGCTGCGACGGCGGCGCTTTGGGCATGGGCTGGGGATCTGGCTCCGTCAACTACCCATACTTTGTGGCGCCTTACGACGCCATAAATGTCAGGGCCACTTCACAAGGAGGCAGAGTTACCTTGAGCGACACGGATAACACATCCTCGGGCGCCTCTGCGGCGAGCGGGAAAGACGTCGCCATTGTCTTCATCACCGCCGACTCGGGCGAAGGCTACATCACTGTCGAGGGCAACCCGGGCGACCGCAACGACCTCAACGCCTGGCACAATGGCAACGATCTGGTGCAGGCCGTGGCCGGGTCCAACAGCAATGTCGTCGTCGTCGTCCATTCTGTGGGCGCCGTCATCCTGGAGCAGATTGTCGCTCTGCCCCAGGTCAAAGCTGTTGTCTGGGCCGGTCTCCCCTCTCAGGAGAGCGGCAATGCGCTCGTCGACATCCTGTGGGGAGATGTCAGCCCCTCTGGCAAGCTGGTTTACACCATTGCAAAGAGCCCAAGCGACTACAACACCCGCCTTGTTTCTGGTGGTTCTGACAGCTTCAGCGAAGGGCTGTTTATCGACTACAAGCACTTTGACGACGCAGGAATAACGCCGCGGTACGAGTTTGGGTTTGGACTCTGTAAGTTTCTCGTATCTCAAATACATCGGAACTGTAAGCAAGTGTAAGGACCGCCAAAAGACTGATTTGATGGTTTCAATATAGCCTACACCAAGTTTGACTACTCTGGCCTCTCCGTCACGTCTGTGGCCAAGTCTGGGCCAGCGACTGGAGCTGTGCTGCCTGGAGGCCCAAGTGATCTTTTCGACAACGTCGCAACCGTCACTGTCAACGTCAGAAACTCTGGCCAAATGACTGGTGCCGAGGTCGCTCAGCTATACCTCACTTACCCGTCTTCTGCACCGAGGACACCCCTAAAGCAGTTGCGTGGATTTGCCAAGCTAAATCTCACTGCCGGCCAGACAGGGACTGCGACGTTCAACATGAGGAAGCGAGATCTAAGCTACTGGGACGTTCGGGCGCAGAAATGGGTCGTGCCGTCGGGGACATTTGGCGTCAGCGTGGGAGCGAGTAGCCGGGATCTTAGACTCACGGGAAGTCTGACTGTATCTTAGAGGATAGGTAGGGGCAACCACAAGAGATGCAGTCTAAAGTCTAGAGTCAGCAAAATAGTGTCCACATGCATCATATATATGCACGTGGCCAAAACTGAGGTTTTCTATTTGTCAAAACTAAAGTCAGACTAGGCTACCCCCAGTCAGACTCGCGTTTTTCCTTTTTATAATTTATATATTTTCTTATATATGTTGAATTATTTTATTAAAACTTAATAAAGTTTTATAAAGGAAATATTAAAATAAGGATGCTTAATATAGTATCACATATATAGCCTATATGATATATACTTAAAGCATTTGGCTATATTAAAGATAAGATTAATGATTAAAATAAACTTTTTATAATTATTTATAATCTATAATAATACTTTTTTTTAAAAAAATTAATTTACCTATTGGTTCTACTTTTAGTAACTAACTTTAAGGCCTTACCTTAAAGTTAGGCTTAAAAATGTTTAAAATACTTTAAATATTAATTGCTTTATAATATATAAAAAATTAAAAATAAATAAGGGTATTTTCTTAATTAATAATTCATTAATGATTACATTTTATTTTTTTTAATCCTTAGGTATTTTAAAATCTTTTTAATTAAGCTATAAAGATGTTAATATATTATCTTTTATAATAAGATATAGTCTGCCTTAAGTTTATTTATATAATAATATTTAGTTATCTTGCCTATTTATAGTTTTAATAATTCAAAATAAAGTCTATTTATATATATTACATAACCTTAAGCTATTTTAAATTAATTTTAAAGTTTATTACTTTTAAATTATATAAGTAAATATTATATAAATCTATTACATATTACTTATTTATTAAAAATATATGATTTTATACTGTAATTATAAGAGTTTTTAATTATTTATATATATATATATATATATATATATATATATATTCTTTTATTGCTTCCTCTTACTTTTTAAAATAAACTTATATAAAGCTTAATCTAGAATTTAATAATATTTAAGAAAAATAAAAGTGTTATAGTGCCTTTTTTAAACTTATATAAAGCTTAATCTAGAATTTAATAATATTTAAGAAAAATAAAAGTGTTATAGTGCCTTTTTTATTAAATTAATTATAGAAAACAGTGCTTATTATACACCAAAGGAGCATATCTCTTATACAATATATGCTTAAGGCGCTAGGAAGATAAAGCTTAGTCTCTTAGATAAAAAGACTCCTTTATAATTATTTATAAGCCCTATAGCACTTATTTCTTTTATTTTATTTAAGGCTTTTTTAAACCTATCTTCTTAAGCTTTTTTTAATTAATTTACTCTTTTTAATAATTATAAGCTTAAGTAATATTATAAAATATTAAAAACTTTTAAAAATAATTATAATAAAGTAATTAATATAAATAGTATAAAAATTAATAATTCCTTTACTTAAATTAAGCTAGACTTATTTATTAAATAGGTTAAGTAGCTTGTAATACTTTATAATTTTATAATTACTTAAGGAGTTTAAGAATAAATTAACTTAAATAAACTTAAGTAAGTAAATAATAATCTTAAGCTTAAAAAGCTTTTAATAATTAAAAAAATATATATTTAAGTAATATATATCTTTAATATTAAAGTAAAAAATATTAAACTAAAATAAATCTTTTAAGTTATAAAAAATCTATATAACTATATATAGTTAAAATAGGCATGCTTTATAAATATTAAAAAAGTAAATATAGTAATTTAAAATTAAATTAATTAAATAATTAATAATAATATTTATAAAGGCACTATAGCTATACTTATAATTAAATATTTAAACTATATAATATTTACTATATACTAAATTATAATATAATTAAAAAAAAAGCTTACTTTAAGTAAATTAAGCTTAAAAAAGACTATTTAATAAAAGTATTACTTAATATTAAAGAATATTAAGTATATAAACTTTAAACTAAAAATATAATATATTATATAATCTTAAGCTTATATAAAGGCTATAGTTTATAAAATTTTTAATATTAAAGGAAATTTTATAATTAATAACTTCTTAAATATAATTAAAGTATATTTTATACTTACTTAAATAAAAATAAAGTATAATAAGCTTTTTAAATTAAAAAATAATAATTAGCTAGTTATTTTTATATTAAAAAAATATAAATTAAACTTTTTTTTAATTATTATTAATAATTATTAAAAAAAGTATATAAAAGTATATACTATATTAAGTAAATACTTAAATAAAGAAGGTTAAGTAAGAGAAAATAAAAAAAAAAGACTTATACTTACCTTTATTATATTAAAAAAGCAAGGCATTTTTAGCTTTTTAAAGACTATAAGATCTTTAAATATATATTTATAAAAGATAAATTATACTTTATAAATAATAAGAACCCCTTAAATATATAGTATAATACTACTTATTAAGTATTTAATAACCTTAAGTAAAATAGCCTTTATTTAAAATTAAAGAAACTTAATTAAAACCTAGCTAAGACCTTAATTAATAAAAAAAGAGTTTAATTAAAAAAATAACTTCCTTAAAGTTATTATTATTATAGTTATAAACCTTAAGATTATAAATATTATAAATACCTTAAGAGTTTATAGTATATTTATAAATAGTAATTATAAGCTTAATATAAATATAGTCTTTAATATTTATAAAGCTATATACCTTATTATTAGCTAAAATCTCCTTAAACTAAAAAGCTTTATACTATATAATAATAAAGACTAAGTTAAAGTAAGTATTAACTAGATTAAAGTATTTAAAAAGGGTATTTATAAGCTTAAAAATATTTTTAATAAAGCTTATAGATTAAAGATAAAGGATTTTATACTTAATAATATAATAATAATTAAAAAATTTTATATTAATATTATCTTTAAGACTAAGGTTAAAAAAGTAAATATATAGTATATAAAATTTAATTACTTACTTTACTTTAAAACCTTTAATTAAAATATAAAATTAGTATTTTTAATTAAAAAGCAAGGCTTAATATTCCTTAAATATAAATTATTATTTCTTTATACTTTAAACCTTAATAAAAAAATAATACTATATATAAACTATACTTTTATACTTACTATAATAAATAATTAAGTAAAGTAAAAAGTATAAAGCAAGAGACTAATTAAAGATTTATTAATTCTTTATTATAATATAAAGGAATTATAGTATTTTAAAGCAGGCTACTTAAACTTTTATATACTTAAAAGCCTTATATATAATATTAAAAATATTTAAATTAAAGATATAAAAAAAATTAAATATAAAATATACTTAATATTACTTATAATAAAGTATATCTTATATAAATAGTCTAAATATTATATATTAAAGCCTTTTTAATATATATATTAAGATCTATAAAATTATTTATTAAGGTTTAATAAAGTAAACTAGTTATTTATTATAAAAAATAAATATAATAAATAGTTATATACTATATTATTATTAAATAAAGAATTAAAAACTATTTTTAATATATTATTTTATTATAAATATATAGTTAAAAAATAATTTTATATATATATTTATAAAGTAAGGCAAGATAATAAGTAAGTTATTATTATAATTATAAATAAAATATAATTTTAATATTAATTAAATATTAAAGGTATAATCCTAAAGCTTGCGCCTCTTTTTATATATAAGCTAAATAGTAACTTTAAATAAGTAGGTTAAAAAGTAATTAATAAGTTTATTAAGATGCTTAATAATATAAGGCTTCTTATAGAGCTATAGTTAAAAAGCTTAAAAGCTGCTATATATTTAATTAATATAAGCTTTTTAAGAGTAAATAAAATAATTTTATTAATTAATAAGCTAAAGGAATATTTTTAAAGGCATGCTTCTTTATAAATTTAAAAGTATACTGCTAACTTAAGGCTTAATTAAAGCAGTCTATATACTTATAGTTACTATATATATATATTATAATATAATTATAAAGCAAGAAAGAAGAAAAGGTTATATAAAGTTAGCTTTAAAAAGATTATTAAGTATTTAATTAATTATTAAGTTATTAATATTTATTAAATTTAAATCCCTTACTTTAAAAAGATCTTAATAATTAAAAATATAACCTTTAATAAATCTTACTTTTACTAACTTAAGCTAGAAAGCTTAAATATATAGATAATTATAAAATAAAATAAGCTATTTTATAAAGTAAAAAATAATAAAGTAGAATTTATAAAACTTAAAGAAAGCACTTATTTATATTAAGATAACCTTGCTTAAAAGAGTTTAAAGTAAATAATCTTAAGGATAGTAGCTTTTAAAAGCTTAAAAAAGCCTTTTAAAAGCTTAAAACCCCTTAAATATTATAAAACTTTAAGATTAAAAATACTTTATAAAATACTAAAATAAGATTATTTTAATATATAATACTAGTTATAAAAGGCTTAAGCAAGTATATTAATACTATAAATAATGCTTAAAATAAATTACTTACTGCTTTTAACTAGACTATAGATTAATAAAGATAAAGAAAAGGATTTTTTATTACCTTAAGAATAATAAAAAAGTATAGCTTAAAAAGTAAATAATTTACTTTATAAAATTATTATTTTATATAAATAAAGCTTAATAATATAGTAATTAAAGTGCATTATCTTAACTAAAGTATTTTCTTTAGCTTTATATAAAAGTATAAAGCTATAAAAAGAGAGAGCTTAAGTAAGCAGGCTTTCTTTTTTTAAAAAAAAAAAATAAAAAAAAAAATAAACTTAATAATATATATATTATACTTAATAAGCTTTTAAATAAAAATATTTATAATCTCTTGCTTAATTAATAAATATTAAAAAATAATAATTTAATAAGCTTATAAATAGTACTTACTATACTTAAAATAGTAATATACTAAAAATATACCTTAAGGCTAGTAATAATATTAAGCAAGCCTTTTATTAAGTTAAAAGATTTAGCCAAGCTATTAAAAAGGTAAAGGGAGCTTATAAAATACTTATTAAAAGATTAGTTTATTAAAGCTATATATAAAGAAATTAAAGCCTTATATTATAAAAAAACTTAAAAAGAAATTAAGAAATTAAAAGGTAAGTTAATGCCTTTATTATTAAAATAAGTATTTATATATAAATTTAATTAAGCTAGAATATTAATAAAGTATAAAACTTAACTTATAGTTAAAAAGGACCTTTAAAAAAGCTTAACTATTTAAAGAACCTATATTATAATACTTACTGCATGCTTATTTTAAGTATTTATAGCCTTAACTATAAGATTTAACCTAAAGCTTAAATAATTTAATATTAAAAATATATTTTTAAATATAATAAAAAATAAATAAGGTATATTAATTATATATAAAATACTATTAGGTTTTAAGCTGCTTAATAAGTTTATTAAGCTTAAAAAAGCTTTTTATAAACTTTAAGATTTACTATAGTTATAGTTTAAAGAGTTTATAATAACCTTATACTTATTAAGACTAATCTTTAGTATAAAGAAGCTTTATTTATACTATTTAAAAGATTAAAAGTTATTTCTTTATTTCTTTATAAATAATATCTTTATTATATATTATAAATATAACTATACTTTATTTAATAAGCTTATAAGTATATTAAAAAAGAAATATAAGCTTTATAAAGGGGGTAATATAAAGTAGTTCTTAAGAATTAATATTATTTATAAATATTTTAAGTATAAGATATATTTATTATATAAAGTATATATATAAAAGGTTACTTAAAAGTTTAATTTAAATAAAGAGAATTAGTATTTTATAATTCTTTTTCCTATACTTTTTTTTAAGAAAAATAGCTTTTAAGCTACTACCTTTAAGATTAAAAACTATTAAGAAAAGGTTAGATTAGTGCTTTATATAGCAATCTTAATAAAACTTAATATAGCTTTTATAATAGCTATATTAATAAAATATACTACTAATCTAAAACCTAAGCACTATAAAGTTATTAATTAGCTTATTTACTATTTATTTATATAAAAGCACTTAACTCTTTAGTATAAAGGGATTAATAAAATATAGGTCTTAATTACTTTAAGTAATATATTATTTATTAATAATATTAAGATTAAAAAATCTTTATAAAGATATTTTATAATATTATTTAATAAATTAATTATATAAAGTATTACTTATTAAAGTATAGTTAATATATTAATAATTAAAGTTAAACTACTTACTTTATTAATAATAATAAAAAAAATAATAAGTCTATAGTGTTTTTTTAATAAAATATACTTTAATCTAAAGGAAAATTAAAATATTAACTATAATAATTAATAAATAATATATCTTATACTTAAAGATAATAAAAAGATTAATACTTACCTTTACTATATAAATATATAAAATATATAGCTATATTAAGAGTATTAATATAAGGCTTTTAAAGTCTTATACCTAACCTTATAAAAGATGCTTTTTAATAAGCTTATAAAAGCTTTTTTATATTAATAATTTAAATACTTTAAGGCTTTATTAAACTTAAAGGTTTTAAAAAATAAGAAGAAAGTAAAGAAATTATTAAAAAAAAAGCTTAAAATAATAAAAAAAAGTATAAAAATATTAATTTAAAGTGCTTTAACCCTTTTAATTAAAAATTATATAAAAAATTAAAAAAAAAAAAAACCTAATAAACCAGCGCTTTATAAGCTATTATTAATTAATAAAAACTCTCCTAGCCTTACCTATAAGGCATATACCTTAATATATATTATTATAGTATTAAAGAGCAAGGCCTGCTTTACTAAATTATTTAATAAATAGTCTTTATTATTTACTTAAATAAAGCTTATTATAAACCTTAAGGCTAAATAATAATACTATATCTTCTACTTAATAATTATTTTTTAAGCTTTTATCTAGTATAAATAAAATAACTTACTATAGTATCCCTCTTTTTTATAATACTTTAAAGAACTTAGGCTAAGCTTATTAATTATATAAGTTTAAAAGTTTATAATTAAATAAAAAAAAAATTAAATAAAAAGAATTAAGCTTATATTAATAAGTATTAATGCCTATAAGTAAAGTAATTTTAATATTAATAAAACTAGCCTATAGTAAGGATATATTAAGAGAAGTTGCTTTTATTAATAATAATACTCTTTAAGTATCTTAAGTAATAAGGATAGTAAGGTAGGTATAAAGTGGCTAGTACTATAGAGGCAGGATTACTATTACTATTATTATTATTATTATTATTATTATTATTATTATTATTACTATTATTATTATCTTTATTATTATTACTATCTTTATTACTATCTTTATTACTATCCTTATTATTATTATTATTATTACTATTACTATTACTACTATTATTATTATTATTATTATTATTATTATTATTACTATTATTATTTACTATATTATTATTATTATTATTATTATAATCTTTATTATCTTTATTATCTTTATTATCTTTATTATTATCTTTATTATCTTTATCTTTATTATTATCTTTAATATTATTATTATTATTATTATTTTTATTATTATTATTATTATTATTATTATTATTAAAAAGGGTATTTATAAATATAAAAATAAAAATAAGAGTAAAAGCAGGAATAAAAGTAAGAGTAAGAGGGGCTAGGGGGATTATAAAAACTAGTGCAATAATAGCTAAGAAGACTAAAGCTAAGGCTAAGGTAATTAAGGTAGGAATAAGTATTAAAGGCACTATAAAAAAAATAATAACCATTAAGGCTACTATAATAAAAGCAGGTGCTAAAGGTATAATTAAAATAAAGGCTATAAAGGCTAAAAAAGAAAAGAGAGTTATAATTAATATAAAAAAAAGTAAAGCTTTATATTATATATAGTATTAATTATAAATAGTATTAAAAATAACTTTTTAAATAATTTAAAAAGTAAATAAGCTTATAAATACTAAATAAAAAGCACTAAATTAAATAAAGCTATTTTAAAAAGATTCTTTACTTTTTAAGCTTAAGTTTAAGCTATTTTTATTATTATTATTATTATTAATAATAAAGATAATAATAATAAAGATTATAAAATTAAAAAAGGCTATAAAAAGATAAAAAAAGCTTTTTTATATAGCCTTAAGTATTTTACTTTATTATTAAAGCTTTAAATTTATAAATCTTTATTTTTATTATTATTAATTATTAAATAAAGTATAAAGTTACTTTATAATTAATTCTTTATTAAAGAAATAAGCCCTTGCTTTAAAGTAATAAAGAAAGTAATATAAGCTAATTTATATATATAAAGAAGCTTAAGAAAAAAAATATATAAAAAAAAAAATAAAATATTAAAAAATTTAAAAAATAATATATAATACTATATATAAATAGTATTATTATATAGGGGGTGTATAGAAAATAGTATTTATTATATACTAAAAGAGTATATCTCTTATATAATATATACTTAAGGCACTAGGCCTTATTAAGATAAAGCTTAGTCTCTTAGATAAAAGGACTCCTTTATAATTATTTATAGGCCCTATAGCACCCATTTCCTTTATTTTATTTAAGGCTCTTTTAAACCTATCTTCTTAAGCTCTTTTTAACCAATCCACTCTTTCTAATATTAATATAAAAGTATAAATAAATATTTTTTAAAATATTTAATTTTACTATTGTAGAAAATAGTGCTTATTATGCACTAAAGGAGCATATCTCTTATATAATATATACTTAAGGCACTAGGCCCTATTAAGACAAAGCTTAGTCTCCTAGATAAAAGGACTCCTTTATAATTATTTATAGGCCCTACAGCACCTATTTCCTTTATTTTATTTAAGGCTTTTTTAAACCTATCTTCTTAAGCTCTTTTTAACTAATCTGCTCTTTTTAATAGTTATAAGCTTAGGTAGTATTACAAAATACTAAAAACTTTTAAAAATAACTATAATAAAGTAATTAATATAAACAGCGCAAGAATAAACAATTCCCTTGCTTAAATTAAGCTAGACTTATCTATAAAATAGGTTAAGTAGCTTGCAATACTTTACAATTTTATAATTACTTAAAGAGTCTAGGAATACATTAACCTAAATAAACCCAAGCAAGTAAATAATAATCTTAAGCTTAAAGAGCTTTTAATAATTAAAAAAGCACGCATTTAAGCAGTATATATCTTTAATATTAAAGTAAAAAATATTAAACTAGAATAAATCTTTTAAGTTATAAAAGATCTATATAACTATATATAGTTAAAACAAGCATGCTTTATAAATACTAGAAAAGTAAATATAGCAATCTAAAATTAAATTAATTAAATAATTAATAATAATATTTATAAAGGCACTATAGCTATACTTATAATTAAATATCTAGACTATATAATATTTATTATATACTAAATTATAATATAATTAAAAAAAAAGCTTACTTTAAGCAAACTAAGCTTAAAAAAGACTATTTAATAAAAGTATTACTTAGTATTAAGGGATGTTAAGTATATAAACTTTAAACTAAAAGTATAGTATACTATATAGTCTTAAGCTTATATAAGGGCTATAGTCTATAAAATTTCTAATATTAAAGAAAATTCTATAATTAATAACTTCCTAGATATAATTAAAGTATATTTTATACTTACTTAAGTAAAAATAAAGCACAATAAGCTTTTTAAGCTAAAAAACAGCAATTAGCCAGCCATTCCTATACTAAAATAATATAGACTAAACTTTTTCTTAATTATTATTAATAATTACTAAAGAAAGCATGCAAGAGTATATACTATATTAAGTAAATACTTAAATAAAAAAGGTTAAGCAAGAAAAGATAAAAAAAAAAAAACTTATACTTGCCCTTATTATATTAATAAGGCAAGGCATTTTTAGCCCCTTAAAGACTACAGGATCCTTAAATATATACTTATAGAAGATAAATCGCGCTCTATAAGTAACAAGAACCCCTTAAACATATAGTATAACACCACTCATTAAGTATTTAATAACCTTAAGTAAAATAGCCTTTACTTAAAATTAAAGAAACTTAATTAAAACCTAGCTAAAACCTTAGTTAATAAAAAAAGGTTTAATTAAAAAAATAACTTTTTTAAAGCTATTATTATTATAATTATAAACCCTAGGATTATAAATATTATAAATACCTTAAGAGTCTATAGCACACTTATAAATAGTAATTATAAGCTTAATATAAGTATAGTTTTTAATATTTATAAAGCTATACACCTTATTACTAGCTAAGACCTCCTTAAACCAAGAAGCTTTATACCATGCAATAATAAAGACTAGGTTAAAGCAGGCATTAATTAGATTAAAGTATTTAGAAAAGGCATTTATAAACTTAAAAATATTTTTAATAAAGCTTATAGACTAAAGACAGAGGATCTTATACTTAATAATATAGCAATAATTAAAGGATTTTATATTAATATTATCTCTAAAACTAAGGTTAAGAAGGTAAATATATAATATATAAAATTTAACTACTTACTTTACTTTAAAACCCTTAATTAAAATATAAAGTTAATATCTTTAATTAAAAAGCAAGGCTTAATATTCCTTAAATATAAACTATTATCTCCTTATACTTTAAACCTTAATAAAGAAATAATACTATATATAGACTATACTTTTATACTTATTATAGTAGATAATTAAGTAAAGTAAAAAGCATAAAGCAAAAGACTAACTAAAGATCTATTAATTCCTTATTATAATATAAAAGAATTATAGTATCTTAAGGCAGGCTACTTAAACTTTTATATACTTAAAAGCTTTATATATAATACTAAAAATATTTAAATTAAAGGCATAAAGAAAATTAAATATAAAGTATACTTAATATTACTTATAATAAAGTATATCTTATGCAGACAATCTAAATATTACATACTAAGGCCCTTTTAGCGCATATATTAAAATCTATAAAATTACCTACTAGGGTTTAATAAAGCAAACTAATTACTTATTATAAAAAATAAATATAGTAAATAGTTATATACTATACTATTACTAAATAAAGAATTAAAAACCATTTTTAATATATTATTCTATTATAAATATATAGTTAAAAAACAATTTTATATATATATTTATAAAGTAAAGCAAGATAATAAGCAAGTTATTATTATAATTATAAGTAAAATATAATTTCAATATTAATTAAATATTAAAGGCATAATCCTAAAGCTTGCGCCTCCCTTTATACACAAGCTAAATAGTAGCTTTAAATAAGCAGGTTAAAAAGTAACTAATAAGTCTATTAAGATACTTAATAATACAAGGCTTTTTATAAAGCTATAGCCAGAAAGCTTAAAAGCTGCTATATATTTAATTAATATAAGCCCTTTAAAAGTAAATAAAATAATCTTATTAATTAATAAGCTAAAGGAATATTTTTAAAGGCATACTCCTTTATAAATTTAAAAGTATACTACCAACTTAAAGCCTAATTAAAGCAGTCTATATGCCTATAGTTACTATATATATATATTGCAATGCAACTACAAGGCAGGAAGGAAGAAAAAGTTATATAAAGTCAGCCTTAAAAAGATTATTAAGTATTTAATTAGTTATTAAGCTATTAATATTTATTAAATTTAAATCCCTTGCCTTAAAAAGATCTTAATAACTAAAAATATAACCTTTAATAAGTCTTACTTTTACTAACTTAAGCTAAAAAGCTTAAATATATAGATAATTATAAAATAGAATAAGCTATTCTATAAAGTAAAAGATAATAAAGCAGAATTTATAAAACTTAAAGGAAGCACTTACTTATATTAAAATAACCTTACTTAAGAAAGTCTAAAGTAAATAATCTTAAGGGTAGCAGCTTTTAAAAGCTTAAGAAAGCCTTTTAAAAGCTTAAAACCCCTTAAATATTATAAAACTCTAAAACTAAAAACACCTTATAAAACACTAGAACAGGATTATTCTAATGCATAATACTAATTACAAAAGGCTTAAGCAAGCATATTAATACTATAAATAGTGCTTAAAATAAATCACCTACTACCTTTAACTAGACTGTAGATTAATAAAGATAAAGAAAAAGATCTTTTATTACCTTAAGAATAATAAAAAAGTATAGCTTAAAAAGCAGACAATTTGCTTTATAAAATTACTATTCTATATAAGCAAAGCTTAATAATACAGTAACTAAAGTGCATTATCTTAACTAAAGTATTTTCTTTAGCTTTATATAAAAGTATAAGGCTAAAAAGAGAGGGAGCTAAAGTAAGCAGGCTTTCCCCTCTTAAGAGAAGATAATAAAAAAAGAGAAATAAGCCTAGCAGTATATATACTATACTTAATAAGCTTTTAAATAAAAATATCTATAATCTCTTGCCTAATTAATAAATACTAAAAGATAATAATTTAATAAGCTTATAAATAGTACTTACTATACTTAAAGCAGCAATATATTAAAAATATACCTTAAAGCTAGCAGCAGCATTAAGCAAGCCTTTTATTAAGTTAAAAGATTTAGCCAAGCTGCTAGAAGGGTAGAGAGAGCTTATAAAGCACTTATTAAAAGATTAGTTTATTAAAGCTATACATAAGGAAATTAAAGCCCTGCATTATAAAAAAACTTAAAAAGAAATTAAGAAATTAAAAGCCAAGTTAATGCCTTTATTATTAAAATAGGTATTTATATATAAATTTAATTAAGCCAGAATATTAATAAAGTATAAAGCTTGACTTATAGTTAAAGGGGACCTTTAAGAAAGCTTAACTATTTAGGGAACCTATACTATAATACTTACTATATACTTATTCTAGGTATTTATAGCCTTGGCTATAAGATTTAACCTAAAGCTTAAATAGTTTAATATTAAAAACACATTTTTAAACACAATAAGAGATAAGCAGGGCACACTAGTTATATATAAAATACCACCAGGTTTCAAGCTGCTTAATAAGCTTATTAAGCTTAAAAAAGCTCTTTATAAACTTTAAGATTTACTATAGTTATAGTTTAAAGAGTTTATAATAACCTTATACTTACTAAAGCTAATCTCTAGCATAAAGAAGCCCTGCCTATACTATTTAAAAGATTAAAAATTATTTCTTTATTTCTTTATAAATAATATCTTTATTATATATTATAAATATAACTATACTTTATTTAACAGGCTTGTAAGTGCATTAAAAAGGAAATACAAGCTTTATAAAGGGGGTAATATAGAGTGGTTCTTAAGAATTAATATTATTTATAAACATTCCAAGTATAAGATATATCTATTATATAAAGTATATATATAGAAGGTTGCCTAAAAGTTTAATTTAAATAAAGGGAATTAATATTTTATAATTCCCCTTCTTATACTTCCTTTTAAGAAAAATAGCTTTTAAGCTACTACTTTTAAGATTAAAAGCTATTAAAAAAAGGTTAGATTAGCACTTTATATAGCAATCTTAATAAAACCTAATATAGCTTTTACAGTAGCTATATTAACAAGATATACTACCAATCCAAGACCTAAGTACTATAAGGCTATTAATTAGCTTATTTACTATTTATTTATATAAAAGCACTTAGCTCTTTAATATAAAGGGATTAATAAAATGCAGGTCCTAACTACTTTAAGCAATATATTATTTATTAATAATATTAAGACTAGAAGATCTTTATAAAGATATCTTATAATATTATTTAGTAAACTGATTATATAAAGTATTATTTATTAAAGTATAGTTAGTATATTAATAACTAAGGCTAAACTACTTGCTTTATTAATAATAATAAAGGAAACAATAAGTCTATAGTGCCTTTTTAATAAAATACACTTTAACCTAAAGGAAAATTAAAATATTAACTATAATAATTAATAAATAATATATCTTATACTTAAAGATAATAAAAAGATTAATACTTACCTTTATTATATTAATATATAGAATATATAGCTATATTAAGAGTATTAATATAAGGCTTTTAAAGTCTTATACCTAACCTTACAGGAGATGCCCTTTAATAGGCTTATAAAAGCTCTTCTATACTAGCGATTTAAATACTTTAAGGCTTTATTAAACTTAAAGGTTTTAAAAAATAAAAAAGAAGTAAAGAAATTACTAAAGAAAAGCTTAAAATAGTAGAAAGAAGTATAAGAATATTAATTTAAAGCACTCTAACCCTTTTAGCTAGAAATTATATAGAAAATTAAAAAAAAAAAAAACCTAGCAAACTAGTGCCTTACAGGCTATTATTAACCAATAAGAACTCTCTTAGCCTTGCCTATAAGGTATATACTTTAATATATATTATTATAGTATTAAAGAGCAAGGCCCACTCTACTAGACTATCTAATAAATAGTCTTTATTATTTACCTAAATAAGGCTTATTATAAACCTTAAGGCTAAATAGCAATACTATATCTTTTACTTAATAATTATCTTTTAAGCTTTTATTTAATATAAGTAAAGTAACTTACTATAGTATCCCTCTCCTTTATAGCACTTTAAAAAACCTAAGATAAGCCTATTAATTATACTTAGAATATTTATAAATAATATTAATTCTTAAGAACTACTTTATATTATCTTTTTTATAAAGCTTATATTTCTTTTTTAATATATTTATAAACTTATTAAATAAAGTATAGTTATATTTATAATATATAATAAAAATATTATTTATAAAGAAATAAAGAAATAACTTTTAATTTTTTAAATAATATAAATAAGGCTTCTTTATACTAGAGATTAGCCTTAATAAGTATAAGGTTATTATAAACTTTTTAAATTATAATTATAATAAATCTTAAAGTTTATAAAAAGCTTTTTTAAGCTTAATAAGCTTATTAAGTAGCTTAAAACCTAGTAGTATTTTATATATAATTAATATACCTTACTTATCTTTTATTATATTTAAAAATATATTTTTAATATTAAACTATTTAAGCTTTAAGTTAAATCTTATAGTTAAGGCTATAAATACTTAAAATAAGTATATAGTAAGTATTATAGTATAGGTTCTTTAAATAGTTAAGCTTTTTTAAAGGTCTTTTTTAATTATAAATTAAGCTTTATACTTTATTAATATTCTAGCTTAATTAAATTTATATATAAATACTTATTTTAATAATAAAGGTATTAACTTAGCTTTTAATTTTTTAATTTTTTTTAAGTTTTTTTATAATATACTGCTTTAATTTCTTTATATATAGCTTTAATAAATTAATCTTTTAATAAATACTTTATAAACTCCCTTTACCTTTTTAATAGCTTAGCTAAATCTTTTAACTTAATAAAAAGCTTATTTAATATTACTACTAGCCTTAAGGTATATTTTTAATATATTATTACTTTAAGTATAATAAGTATTATTTATAAACTTATTAAATTATTATTTTTTAATATTTATTAATTAAGTAAGAGATTATAAATATTTTTATTTAAAAGCTTATTAAGTATAATATATATATTACTAGGCTTATTTTTTTTTATTATCTTTTTTTAAAAAAGGAAAGCCTGCTTACTTAAGCTTTTTTTTTTATAGCTTTATACTTTTATATAAAGCTAAAGAAAATACTTTAATTAAGATAATATACTTTAATTATTATATTATTAAGCTTTATTTATATAGAATAATAATTTTATAAAGTAAATTACTTATTTTTTAAGCTATACTTTTTTATTATTCTTAAGGTAATAAAAAATCCTTTTCTTTATCTTTATTAATCTATAGTTTAGTTAAAAATAATAAGTAATTTATTTTAAGTATTATTTATAATATTAATATACTTACTTAAGCTTTTTATAATTAATATTATATATTAAAATAATTTTATTTTAGTATTTTATAAAGTATTTTTAATTTTAAAGTTTTATAATATTTAAAGGGTTTTAAGCTTTTAAAAAGCTTTTTTAAGCTTTTAAAAGCTGCTATCTTTAAGATTATTTACTTTAAATTTTTTTAAATAAGGTTATCTTAATATAAATAAATATTTTTTTTAAGTTTTATAAATTTTACTTTATTATCTTTTACTTTATAAAATAGCTTATTTTATTTTATAATTATCTATATATTTAAGCTTTTTAGCTTAAGTTAATAAAAGTAAGATTTATTAAAGGTTATATTTTTAATTATTAAGATTTTCTTAAAGTAAAAGATTTAAATTTAATAAATATTAATAACTTAATAATTAATTAAATACTTAATAATCTTTTTAAAGCTAACTTTATATAACCTTTTATTTTTTCTTACTTTATAATTATATTATAGTATATATATATAATAACTATAAATATAGCGTGCTTTAAAAGCCTTAAGTTAGCAGTATACTCTTAAATATATAAAAAAGTATACTTTTAAAAATATTTCTTTAGCTTATTAATTAATAAAATTATTTTATTTATTTTTAATAAGGTTATATTAATTAAATATATAGTAACTTTTAAGCTTTTTAACTATAGCTTTATAAAAAGCTTTATATTATTAAATATCTTAATAAATTTATTAATTACTTTTTAACTTATTTATTTAAAGTTATTATTTAACTTATATATAAAAAAAGGTATAAGCTTTAAGATTATACCTTTAATATTTAATTAATATTAAAATTATATTTTATTTATAATTATAATAATAGCTTACTTATTATTAATCTACTTCTTTTATATTTTTAAAATTATGCTCTTTAACTATATAAGCTTTATAATAAAAATAATATATTAATAATATTATTAAGCTTTATTTATATAAAATAATAATTTTATAAAGTAAATTATTTATTTTTTAAGTTATACTTTTTTATTATTTTTAAAATAATAAAAAATCTTTTTCTTTATCTTTATTAATCTATAGTTTAATTAAAAGCAGTAAGTAATTTATTTTAAGTATTATTTATAGTATTAATATACTTACTTAAGCTTTTTATAATTAGTATTATATATTAAAATAATCTTATTTTAGTATTTTATAAGGTATTTTTAATATTAAAGTTTTATAATATTTAAAGGGTTTTAAGCTTTTAAAAGGCTTTTTTAACCTTTTTAAAGCTACTACCCTTAAGATTATTTACTTTAAACTCTTTTAAGTAAGATTATCTTAATATAAATAAGTACTTTCTTTAAGTTTTATAAATTTTACTTTATTATCTTTTACTTTATAAAATAGCTTATTTTATTTTATAATTATTTATATATTTAAGCTTTTTAACTTAAGTTAATAAAAATAAGATTTATTAAAGGTTATATTTTTAATTATTAAGATTTTTTTAAAATAAAGGATTTAAATTTAATAAATATTAATAACTTAATAATTAATTAAATACTTAATAATCTTTTTAAAGCTAACTTTATATAACCTTTTTTTCTTTCTTGCCTTATAGTTATATTATAATATATATATATAATAACTATAAATATATAAACTACTTTAATTAAGCCTTAAGTTAATAATATACTTTTAAATTTATAAAAAAGTATACCTTTAAAAATATTCCTTTAGCTTATTAATTAATAAAATTATTTTATTTACTTTTAAAAAGCTTATATTAATTAAATATATAGTAGCTTTTAAGCTTTTTAACTATAGCTTTATAAAAAGCCTTATATTATTAAGTATCTTAATAAACTTATTAATTACTTCTTAACCTGCTTATTTAAAGTTATTATTTAGCTTATATATAAAAAAAGGTATAAGCTTTAAGATTATACCTTTAATATTTAATTAATATTAAAATTATATTTTATTTATAATTATAATAATAGCTTACTTATTATCTTACCTTACTTTATAAATATATATATAAAATTATCTTTTAACTATATATTTATAATAAAATAATATATTAAAAATAGTTTTTAATTCTTTATTTAATAATAATATAGTATATAACTATTTACTATATTTATCTTTTATAATAAATAACTAGTTTACTTTATTAAACCTTAATAAATAATCTTATAGATCTTAATATATATGCTAAAAGGGCCTTAGTATATAATATTTAGATTATTTATATAAGATATACTATATTATAAGCAATATTAAGTATACTTTATACTTAATTTTCTTTATACCCTTAATTTAAATATTTTAAGTATTATATATAAGGCTTTTAAGTATATAAAAGTTTAAGTAGCCTGCTTTAAAATACTATAATTCCTTTATATTATAATAAAGAATTAGTAAATCTTTAGTTAGTTTTTTACTTTATACTTTTTACTTTACTTAATTATTTATTATAATAAGTATAAAAGTATAGTTTATATATAGTATTATTTCTTTATTAAGGTTTAAAGTATAAAGAGATAATAGTTTATATTTAAGGAATATTAAGCCTTGCTTTTTAATTAAAAATATTAACTTTATATTTTAATTAAAGATTTTAAAGTAAAGTAAGTAATTAAATTTTATATACTATATATTTACCTTCTTAACCTTAATCTTAAAGATAATATTAATATAAAATCCCTTAACTATTGCTATATTATTAAGTATAAAATCCTTTATCTTTAATCTATAAGCTTTATTAAAAATATTTTTAAGCTTATAAATACCCTTTTTAAATACCTTAATCTAATTAATACCTACTTTAACTTAATCTTTATTATTATATAATATAAAGCTTTTTAGCTTAAAGAGGTCTTAGTTAATAATAAGGTATATAATACTATAAGTATTAAAGACTATACTTATATTAAGCTTATAATTACTATTTATAAATATACTATAGACTCTTAAGGTATTTATAATATTTATAATCTTAAGGTCTATAACTATAGTAATAATAACTTTAAGGAAGTTATTCTTTAGGTTAAACCCTTTTTTATTAATTAAGGTCTTAGCTAGATTTTAATTAAGTTTCTTTAATTTTAAGTAAAGGCTATTTTACTTAAGGTTATTAAATACTTAATAAATAGTATTATACTATATATTTAAGGGGTTCTTATTATTTATAAAGTATAATTTTTCTTTTATAAGTATATATTTAAAAATCCTGCAGTCTTTAAAAGGCTAAAAATACCTTGCTTTATTAATATAATAAAGGTAAGTATAAGTCTTTTTTTTTTATTTTCTCTTACTTAACCTTCTTTATTTAAGTATTTACTTAATATAGTATATACTTTTATATACTTTTTTTAATAATTATTAATAATAATTAAAAAAAAGTTTAATTTATATTTCTTTAATATAAAAATAATTAACTAATTATTATTTTCTAGCTTAAAAAGCTTATTATACTTTATTTTTATTTAAGTAAGTATAAAATATACTTTAATTATATTTAAAAAGTTATTAATTATAAAATTTCCTTTAATATTAAAAATTTTATAAACTATAGCCTTTATATAAGCTTAAGATTATATAATATATTATATTTTTAATTTAAAGTTTATATACTTAATATTCTTTAATATTAAGTAATACTTTTATTAAATAGTCTTTTTTAAGCTTAATTTACTTAAAGTAAGCTTTTTTTTTAATTATATTATAATTTAGTATATAGTAAATATTATATAGTTTAAATATTTAATTATAAGTATAGCTATAGTGCCTTTATAAATATTATTATTAATTATTTAATTAATTTAATTTTAAATTACTATATTTACTTTTTTAATATTTATAAAGCATGCCTATTTTAACTATATATAGTTATATAGATTTTTTATAACTTAAAAGATTTATTTTAGTTTAGTATTTTTACTTTAATATTAAAGATATATATTACTTAAATATATACCTTTTTAATTATTAAAAGCTTTTTAAGCTTAAGATTATTATTTACTTACTTAAGTTTATTTAAGTTAATTTATTCTTAAACTCCTTAAGTAATTATAAAATTATAAAGTATTACAAGCTACTTAACCTATTTAATAAATAAGTCTAGCTTAATTTAAGTAAAGGAATTATTAATTTTTATACTATTTATATTAATTACTTTATTATTAATGTTTTTAAAGTTTTTAATGTTTTATAATATTACTTAAGCTTAGAATATAATTATTAAAAAGGTAAGTTAATTAAAAAGCTTAAGAAGATAGGTTTAAAAAAGCCTTAAATAAAATAAAAGAAATAAGTGCTATAGGGCTTATAAATAATTATAAAGGAGTCTTTTATCTAAGAGACTAAGCTTTATCTTCCTAGCGCCTTAAGCATATATTGTATAAGAGATATGCTCCTTTGGTGTATAATAAGCACTGTTTTCTATAATTAATTTAATAAAAAAGGCACTATAACACTTTTATTTTTCTTAAATATTATTAAATTCTAGATTAAGCTTTATATAAGTTTAAAAAAGGCACTATAACACTTTTATTTTTCTTAAATATTATTAAATTCTAGATTAAGCTTTATATAAGTTTATTTTAAAAAGTAAGAGGAAGCAATAAAAGAATATATATATATATATATATATATATATATATATAAATAATTAAAAACTCTTATAATTACAGTATAAAATCATATATTTTTAATAAATAAGTAATATGTAATAGATTTATATAATATTTACTTATATAATTTAAAAGTAATAAACTTTAAAATTAATTTAAAATAGCTTAAGGTTATGTAATATATATAAATAGACTTTATTTTGAATTATTAAAACTATAAATAGGCAAGATAACTAAATATTATTATATAAATAAACTTAAGGCAGACTATATCTTATTATAAAAGATAATATATTAACATCTTTATAGCTTAATTAAAAAGATTTTAAAATACCTAAGGATTAAAAAAAATAAAATGTAATCATTAATGAATTATTAATTAAGAAAATACCCTTATTTATTTTTAATTTTTTATATATTATAAAGCAATTAATATTTAAAGTATTTTAAACATTTTTAAGCCTAACTTTAAGGTAAGGCCTTAAAGTTAGTTACTAAAAGTAGAACCAATAGGTAAATTAATTTTTTTAAAAAAAAGTATTATTATAGATTATAAATAATTATAAAAAGTTTATTTTAATCATTAATCTTATCTTTAATATAGCCAAATGCTTTAAGTATATATCATATAGGCTATATATGTGATACTATATTAAGCATCCTTATTTTAATATTTCCTTTATAAAACTTTATTAAGTTTTAATAAAATAATTCAACATATATAAGAAAATATATAAATTATAAAAAGGAAAAACGCGAGTCTGACTGGGGGTAGCCTAGTCTGACTTTAGTTTTGACAAATAGAAAACCTCAGTTTTGGCCACGTGCATATATATGATGCATGTGGACACTATTTTGCTGACTCTAGACTTTAGACTGCATCTCTTGTGGTTGCCCCTACCTATCCTCTAAGATACAGTCAGACTTCCCGTGAGTCTAAGATCCCGGCTACTCGCTCCCACGCTGACGCCAAATGTCCCCGACGGCACGACCCATTTCTGCGCCCGAACGTCCCAGTAGCTTAGATCTCGCTTCCTCATGTTGAACGTCGCAGTCCCTGTCTGGCCGGCAGTGAGATTTAGCTTGGCAAATCCACGCAACTGCTTTAGGGGTGTCCTCGGTGCAGAAGACGGGTAAGTGAGGTATAGCGACCTCGGCACCAGTCATTTGGCCAGAGTTTCTGACGTTGACAGTGACGGTTGCGACGTTGTCGAAAAGATCACTTGGGCCTCCAGGCAGCACAGCTCCAGTCGCTGGCCCAGACTTGGCCACAGACGTGACGGAGAGGCCAGAGTAGTCAAACTTGGTGTAGGCTATATTGAAACCATCAAATCAGTCTTTTGGCGGTCCTTACACTTGCTTACAGTTCCGATGTATTTGAGATACAGAGTCCAAACCCAAACTCGTACCGCGGCGTTATTCCTGCGTCGTCAAAGTGCTTGTAGTCGATAAACAGCCCTTCGCTGAAGCTGTCAGAACCACCAGAAACAAGGCGGGTGTTGTAGTCGCTTGGGCTCTTTGCAATGGTGTAAACCAGCTTGCCAGAGGGGCTGACATCTCCCCACAGGATGTCGACGAGCGCATTGCCGCTCTCCTGAGAGGAGACCGGCCCAGACAACAGCTTTGACCTGGGGCAGAGCGACAATCTGCTCCAGGATGACGGCGCCCACAGAATGGACGACGACGACGACATTGCTGTTGGACCCGGCCACGGCCTGCACCAGATCGTTGCCATTGTGCCAGGCGTTGAGGTCGTTGCGGTCGCCCGGGTTGCCCTCGACAGTGATGTAGCCTTCGCCCGAGTCGGCGGTGATGAAGACAATGGCGACGTCTTTCCCGCTCGCCGCAGAGGCGCCCGAGGATGTGTTATCCGTGTCGCTCAAGGTAACTCTGCCTCCTTGTGAAGTGGCCCTGACATTTATGGCGTCGTAAGGCGCCACAAAGTATGGGTAGTTGACGGAGCCAGATCCCCAGCCCATGCCCAAAGCGCCGCCGTCGCAGCTCTTGTCGTTGCATGAGGCCAAATTGTTGGCGTGCGCACCGCTAACGGAAGCAGACCCAACCACGGCGATGCTCGCGGGGTTCTTCAACGGCAGAATGTTGGCGTCGTTCTTGAGAACAAGGCCGTCTCTTGCAACTGCTCTTACGTTGGTCTTGTGATTGCCTTGAACATTCCTGCCAAGGCTGAACGACGGATAGACACTAGCGTCCTGACCTGCCACATACCACCCGGCAAGGATGCGTGTCACCATGTCGTCCATCCTGCTCGCGGGGACCTGGTTGCTGTTGACGGCGTTGGTAAGAGCCGGCCCCCAGAACATGCTACCGCCGTTGAAGTCGGTGCCAGGCATGGACATGTCTAGGCCCGCATTTGCACTCTCGATCGAGTGCTGCGCATTCCAGTCTGTCACGACATATCCTGGGAAGCCCAGCTGGTCTTTGAGAACGGTCTGCAGCGTGTACTGATCCTCGCATGCCCAGGTGGTGTTGAGCTTGTTGTACGAGCACATGACGGAGGCGACATTGGCGTGCACCGCGTCGGCAAAGGGCCAGGCATAAAGCTCATGGAGGGTACGGTCATCAGCATTGCCCGATATGACTTCTCGGCCGAGCTCCTGCTCGTTGAGGATGTAATGCTTGGCCGTGGCCTGCACACCCGTCGCTTGAATCGCGCTGATAGTCTCGGCCATGGCCAGGCCGGTGAGATACGGATCGGGACTGAAGCCTTCCCAGTTGCGACCGCCTTGTGGTGTCTTTCCAAGTGGTCCAGCTACTGGGCCCAACGTTACATGAATACCGGCACCTCTAAACTCCTCGCCAATAAATTGCCCGCGCTGCCGGATCAGATCGAGATCCCACGTTGAGGCGGCTTGGATACCTGGCGTAAAAGCCGTGCTGCCGGTTGAAAAACGAATGCCGAGAGGGCCGTCCTGCAGACAGAGCTGCGGATAGCCAATCTTTGATAATGGAGAAGTGTTTCCAACACAAGGGCCATTGTTCCAGCCAACGCCGGTCACGATACCAACTTTGTCTTGGAGAGTCAGCTTTGCCAACGCAGCCTTGGCCTTGTCGTACGCAACGCCCCAGGGAGAGCCAGCAGGGGGAGTGACCGACGCCCCAGTCATCGACTTGCCTGAAATTAAAGCCTTTAGCAACTGACCGCGAAGGAGGCTATTTGTCACGAGGACAGTTTCAATATAACTTACCCTCTGCCCTGATGAGCGGCGCAGCTGCAATGGCCAGCGCTGCCACAGTTTTATAATGCATTGACGAGGTCGAACACAGAAATGTTGAATAAA